>JARUHE010318245.1:0-11588 GCA_031471125.1 Archaeomysis grebnitzkii | reverse complement strand
CGGTAAGAGAGAAAAGATGTTGACTTTCATTATTTTATAAAGAAATGTAAGCCTTGCAACCAATTTAATAGAACAAATAACAATATGACTTTCTAAAAACAAATTTGTTTATGTAGTTTTAAATATTTTATTAATAGAAACAATAGTAATAACATAAATTTGTAATAAAAGTTATAATGAAGTATAATAACATTATCATTGTTATTATTATAATTTTTAATTTGTTATTTTTTTATCATGGTCATGTTTGGTTAGACTAGAATTACCAAGTAATATATTCTATTATGTAGCACAAAATGTTTAACACTATTTATTTATTTTATATTTCAAATATAATCAATGGAAAATAAAAACGAACATAAATAGTTCAGTTTTATTACAAAATAAAGTGAGAATTATTTTGATTTTTTCTTAAAAAGAAACATTTGTAAAAAAATAAAAAAGGCGTTTGCCGCGTAGTTAAAGGGTGGCATCATAAACCATGGGAAACGCATCGAAATTACCTGGACACACACCGGGAGTGTGTCCCATGGTCTCACACTGAATTTCTCACCTCAAGTCTGCCCACTCAGACTCTTTTGGCAGACTATTCACCAATGATCTCATACCAGGCTTTATTTATCGTATGTATGGTATGATATCAAAAGTATTACCATATTGAGAATTACGTTATGGTCTTATATAAAATATGGGTTGACAATAGCACAAGTGAGGTAATCAATATTAAAATAACGTAAAGCTTACATAACTTGTGGTATGGTCAAGGAATTGGCGTATATAAATTCTTGGAATTGTGAAAGAAACTGTAGTTTGTTGGTATCATAAATACAATAAATAAGATAAGGTATGATACCATATGCCAGCCTCCGCCTACAGTCAAAGCCAATTTATAAGCTATTATAAAACTAATTTCAACGCCCTTCCCATCATATTTTTAAAGTAATGTTAACAAATATAAAATCTTAACTTTTTGTTACTTGTCTAATTTTAATATTAGCAATTAATAGTAGTTGTAATATATTTGTAATCTCAATGTAATATTTAAAATTAAGAAAAACGTGTTTTTATTTTATTTTTGTTTCTAAATTTCCAAGTGACTAAAAATTAGAAAAGTAGGAACGGTTCATATCTTGGACCTTAACCTTTTTTCACCTCAACTTCACTTTCTTTGTCATAAATTGTTGAACCTCACATTTAGCTGATTTAACCATACATTTTACATTATTTTTGCAGGTTTTTATTTTCCATCTACATTTGTAAACATTCAAGAAAATCATTTATATATTGAACATACTCTTATCAAAGGACATGAAATCATCTTTTTACTTTTTTGAAGTAATATTGGTTCAAAGAGATGTCACATTTTTATTAAGTGTTGCATTTTAATAATATTTTTGATATATGAAAAATGTTTTGTTAAAAAATGTTGTTTATTATCAAAATAATGTTATCGTGAGGTGGGTCAGAAATTGCAGCTGCAGTGACTTGGATGAGGAAGAAAAGAAGTAAATAAACCTAACCACCCCGTGACAACCTCCCACGATGCTATGCAAGTTTATTATACACATACACACACATACATACATACACACACCCACACACATACATACACACACACATAAATACACATACACACATACATACAAACACACACATACATACACATACATACATAGATACATACACACACGTACCCTCATACACGCACACACACACATACCCAATACGCACACACACACACCCATACACACACACCTACACACAATTACACAAACACACACCCTCGAGCACATAAACACAGACACAGACACACACACAGATAGACACACAAATCTTAACCAATTCGTCAATTACTATCCACATCTAAGTTTGTATCATAGGAAATACAATCAACAATGTTTAATTCTCCTTATGCCGGGGCAGGCAGATTCATGAGGAATTAAGACGTAATAAGCAAATAAAAGAGATTTCTGAAATAATGTATGTTGAAGAGCAGGAAATTTGATAACTAGACCATCATTAATTTTCGAATTTTAAACTGAAAAATTCATGAACGACTCGGCATTGAAGACATCAAAGCTGACATACTTTGTTGTGTTTATGGTAAATATACGAACAAAACACCATACACATCTATGTCATGGTCTTATGTGAAAATTCCTTGACCTTGCTATACATTTTATAAAAATGTAACGTAAGTCTTTATGATATTTTCAAAGTATAGTGCCATAAATACGGTAAACAGCGTGCCATATAAGAGCATTGATTATGGTAATAATAAGATATCAAACATAGCGTTTCATGAAAAAGAATTTCGTTTAAGCCAACGGAACTGTTTAATCTGTTTTGAATGAACCTTTGTGGCAAACGTATATGTTTTATTTCGATTACAATTTTTTCAGTGGTTCAGTAAGTATTGTTTTAATAACAATTGAAATTGTTATATAACGTCGGAACTGCTCTATGACTACTTGTTCACTCCTTATATCTTAGATTATAATGTTACTACTTTATTAAGTACCCTAACGATATGCAGCCTTTGAGTGTGGTAACCTTAGCATGTGAGATAGTAAAGGTACACAACATATACAATAAATATGCAATTCACTTTTTCAATATAGGTTATCTACAAAAATATTTTATAAGGCAACATGTTTATTGTTTAAGCAATAAACAGTCTAAAATATTTTCAGTAAAAACAACTTTGTATTTTCTAAAAACTTACCTCAAACTAATTAAAACTTTAAATAACATAAAATTTATTCTTTTAATAAAGGTTAACATAAAATCTATATAGGTCTACATTTTTATGCAGGTTCTTTCAAAACTTAATTTGTGTTTTTTTGTAACACTGGGAAGTCCAAACTAGATCTTAGAAGAATAAGTACGAGTAAATGCTAGCAATAAAAGCTGTTTTTGTATGTTAAAACATTTCTAAAACTGTTTAATTGTTTAATACAACGTTATATATATATATATTATTATGTAAACACTTTTCTTTCATTTATTTCTAATAATATTATCTCTAAACCTTAAAAAAAAATTTTGTTAATCATGAAATTGACGATAAATTGGTCAAGTCTATGAACTCCTAAAATGTCTACTATTTAGAAAAATATTAATTTTTTGGCAAACAAATCCTTCAGGCATTCTACCTTAGAACTTTCAGTTCTTTCATTTGTTTAAATAAACTTTTCTCTAAGCTTTCAAATAAAAACTTGGTTAACCATGAATCTCATTTTTATAATAAAATGTATGTTTCAATAAGTAAATAATGATTTCACAAAAAAATCCTTTGTAACATCCATGTAGAATGTTGTTCTTTATTTTCATTTGAACAAACCATTCTGTAAAATATTTTTCTTTATTGTTTTGAAAAATGGCAAAATTTTGGCAGAGTCCACAAATCATCCACAACAACAATCAGAGCTCATTTATAAAAGCTGTTTTTTCAGCTTAATAAACAAATTTCTTAATCAAGTTCAACTGAATTCAAATAATTTTTGTATTTATTTATTTAACAATTAGATTTTTCATATATTTATAACGAATTTTGTATGCTTATTGAAAAGAGAAAACAATCTAAGGACACTGAAACGAAAAACATACCAGAAGTTGTAACATTTTAGATCTATTAAGAAAACGTTAATCTCACAGAAATTGTATCAAATCTTATACGACCCGCCCAAATGAGGATGTTTATGATTTTTACGCACTTGAAAACATTTAATTCAAAGTTTTAAAGAACCTTATACAATCATTCGCTTAACATAAAATATCTCCACTGCTAACCTGACAAACTTAATACGAAGGTTTGTTTTATGCTATGCGAATGATTTTATAAGTTGTTTAAAAACTTTCAATTAAGAGTTTTTATGTTCGTAAAGACCCTAAGACACCTCCATATTTTGGGGATATTTTTCGAGTTTTCGTCAAGATCATTTCTGGAGGGGGGGTGAAGATGTATACAATCGTATCACATCGTGCCAAACTCGTATACAATTAGATTCGCCAAAGCTTGTGTGGTAATCAAATTTCGATTCTTTTTTGGAACGAACATTGTTGTTGAATTTGTTTCATATTTTAAAAAGGAGATTTAAACGAAATTGATAAGCGGGTAAAACTTTATTTAACTATAGCTATGCTTTTCACAAAACATATTTCTATATAATTCAACTATAATGAAGCATACAATTGTTCACATTTCCAAATAAACATATATTAGTATAATCGAAAAAAACAAATATTTAAATACAATTTTAACATAATATTTTTATGGTGTCAATGTATAATATTTTAGCATATGATTTATCATTTGAGAATATTTTTAATTCAATACTTCTTTATGGTTGTATCAGAACAACGCTTACATTTTTAAAGCATTTATTTATATGAAACTAATAACAGTAAGATTACTGCGCTAAGTTGCTTTAGTACAGAAAAATAATATAATAGAAATAACAATATAATAATAATAGCTATAAAAATATTAAAGTTACAATAATAATATAAAAACAAAAAATAATATTAATAATACAAGGGGTTGCAAAAACATTTTGTTATGATGGGAAAATAATTAACATCAATAAAAACTCAAAAACAATTTTTTGATTATGACTGTAATATTTTCAATAATAGAACATAACATAATGATAATAACAATAATATAATGCAATTACATTATTATTATTATAATGTTATTATTTTCTAATTGCAACGCATTATTAATGAAATGTGAAAACTATGTTGCTTATGTTACATAAAAAAATAAAGTTTAGCGAACATAATTTTTATGTTGTAAGTTACATTTTTTTTAGTTAACGCAAACTTATTTTTCGACGAGTTTTTCACATTAAATAATAATATGTTTGAAAATAGAAATATCGATAACCAAAGGTTAGTTTTGAGTTGGTTAAAATGTCAATAAAAAAGTTCCATTAATTTCTTACATAAAAACTAATATTGTTTAAATTTTTCCATCATAATAACCTATTAATATTAGAACACTCTGTATTATTAATTGAATATTATGTAAACTACAAAGTTATCTATTTACAATAGTGGATTTAAATCACAGTGGAAAATAAGCATATTGTATTATGTAAATATGTGTGTAAAAACATTATCAAAACTTGGGAAATATTTTTTTGTGGGTAAAAGTACTAAACTCATTCTTTTACTCAAAATTATTAGATAAATTCCTGAGACCAAAAATATAAGGTCCCTTCATTGATATTTCATGTAAGTCTATGTGAATCCATGATCTAGGAGGAGCCTTTTAACGGAGTCATTGCCAGATGTACTTTTGAAATGTTTAATATCATTCAATATTATTTTTAATACCGTTTTGCTTTACAAGAACTCATAAAATATGAAAATATTTGATTGCACTTGACGTTGTTGTAAAATTAGTTTGAAGAAACACGTGTTAACAAATGTTTGAATAATGACGCAGTTACAGTATCCTGCCTTTTAATGATGTATGACGTGATCAGTTATGCATGGAATAAATATGGACTCACATGGATTAACATGGAGTCACATGGATTAACATGGACTCACATGGATTAACATGGACTCACATGGATTAACATGGAGTCACATGGATTAACATGGAATCACATGGATTAACACGGACTCACATGGATTAACATGGAGTCACATGGATTAGCATGGAATCACATTGATTAACATGGAGTCACATGGATTAACATGGACTCACATGGATTAACATGGACTCACATGGATTAACATGGACTCACATGGATTAACATGGAGTCACATGGAGTCACATGGATTTACATGGAATCACATGGATTAACATGGAATCACATGGATTAACATGGAGTCACATGGATTAACACGGACTCACATGGATTAACATGGACTCACATGGATTAACATGGACTCACATGGATTAACATGGAATCCCATGGATTAACATGGAGTCACATGGATTAACATGGAGTCACATGGATTAACATGGACTCACATGGATTAACATGAAGTCACATGGATTAACATGTAATCACATGGATTAACATGGAGTCACATGGATTAACATGGAATCACATGGATTAACATGGAGTCACATGGATTAACATGGAGTCACATGGAGTCACATGGATTAACATGGAGTCACATGGATTAACATGGAATCTCATTGAAGAGACATTACGTTTTTGGTTTCAACAAACGCAACAACTGTTATTGGATTAACATATGATGTCACGTTGACACTTTAGCCGTTTCTTGTAACACCGGCGATACATAAGTCTAACAGTTTATTCAATCTTACGTTACACAAACTTAACTAACTTATTTGTATCACTGGTGTAACATAAGATGGAGTAAGCCATTATACTTATGTATCACCGGTGTTACAATAACACGTGAAAGTGTTAAAATATGCAATTATTTTGAAAGTAAACAGTAAACACAACATACAAACACCTTTTTTGAACTGTACGATTTTATTTGTATTTTAAATTCAATAAGAACATCGATTCTATTTTAATATACATTATTACAAGAAATAAAGGCTTTATTATTTTCTTTAAGTATCAAAGTAATTATTAAAAATCAATAATAAAAAAAGTAAAACAGTTATGCAAGGGAGTTTCTAAATGTTATATATATATATGTGTGTGTGTGTGTGTTATGCATATATGTATTTATTTATATATATATATATATAAATATATGTATGTATATGTATATATATGTTTGTGTGTGTGTGTGTGTTGAATATATATATTTATATTTATATACATATATATATACATACATACATACACACATACATAATTATATTTAAATATATGTTTAATTTTGAAGAGAAGTCAATTGAAATACAAATATGCTAATTAACTATAAAGCTAATTGAAATAAAGCTGTGTTGCTGTCCTATTATTTACAAAAAATGGTTCAAATGAGATAATAAATGTAGGTGTCAAAAATATTTTCATGCAGTTATATGTTGATTAAACGGGCCACACTTGACTAGCTTTCATGTCTAAGATAGTCAAAATTGACATAACCAAATCGACTAACCTTTGTTAGCAGTGCACCCTTTTTATTTATTAAATCAATTTTATTGTGATTCACAAGCAAGTTGATTGAATCAATAATAAATTATGCACTGACTGTTAACAAAGGTTAGTCGATTTGATTATGTCAACTCTGAATATCTTAGACATAACAGTTAGTCAAGTGTGTTAAGTGTATATAATTATCTGTGCTATTTGGAAAATTTTAAATTCTTTAATTTTTGATTTTTTTTCATGATCAACATTTATGATTAAAGAAAAATAAAAGATTTACCTTGAATGCAAATAAACCTCGTGAAATTCAAGCAAACTAGAAAAAACGTCGAGTCAAGATTCTAAAACCTTCAACATTTCAAGTAAGTTGTCCATCAACTATTGAACAAGTTTTTCATCGTGTCTTGTAACACAGGTGATATATCATTATAATTGCTTACTGCGTCTTATGAAACACCAGTGTTACAAAACATGTTAGTTGATATTTTCAATATATTTATACAGGCAAATATTTGCCTGTCTAAATATGTAGAAAATATCAACTAGCTTGGATGTATCACTGGTGCTACATAAGACGGAGTGGGCAATTATAATTAAGTATCGCCTGTGTTACAAGAAACGGTTAAGGTGTTAAACTTCTTCACTACAAGAGATACATTTTACTACTTAGAACAGCTTTAAACAAACCTCAGATGTATTTCTAAATTTACTCGAATTTCCTTCGCTTTACCATTGAAGTTTAAATCTATTTCATTTCTTTATTCATTTTTTCGCTGTTGATAATAAACTTTCTGATATTGTGAATGTATCGAAAATAGCACAAGTGAGGTAACCTACATTCAAATAACATAGCTTACCTCATTTGTGCTATTGTCGATTGAAATATTTTAGACACCTCCTCTTTCAATTTCTAATAACATTTTGTTTCATTCAACACAGCCTTTTAAGTGATTAGTAAAACTAAATCACAAAAATGTTTAAAGGTTTCAATTTATAAAAGAAAGTTCAATAAAATATCTTTTTATTTATATATACTTTGCATTGAAAACATTCCATCAATGTTATAAATTTATTATTTATCAAGATATAAAAAAATAATTCGAACAAATAATTTTAAATTGATGAATAATAAATCTGTTGTGAATTATATAAATGAATATGTAAATTCGAAAATAGCTTGACCTTCAATTTTTCAGAAATTGTTTTCAAAACTTGATAGTTTATATTTTTTCATAAAAAACATTCATATAAACATATGAAATGATCTACAAATTATGTTCTTTTGTTAAAGTCCAGTTATTTAACATGTCAGAAACAGAAGTATGAAATTTGAATGTAATTTAATGTTATATTTTCTTGGCTTATCAAAATAAAAATAAACAAGTTAAATTTTAAATTTTTGTATATTATTAATTTATCGGAAAGTTCATTTATAACGTTCATTAAAAAAATTGCGTTTTCGATGATTTTTTCAAGAGTCCATTCAACACAGCCTATATGGTACTGGTGCATAGTTGTAGTTTCTCAATTCCTGGAAGAAAATAAGTTTAAGTTATTTCACAAAAAAAATAAAAAATAAAATCTTATTAATATTTTATTTAAATTCTAGAGCACTCGAGATGCTTACTTTAATTTAATTAATGATGTTTACCTGGAAAAAAATAAAATTGAAATTACATAAACCAGTAAAACAAGAAAGACTGAATGCCAAAAAGAAATAGGCTTAGATTGGTAGCTCCTAATGTAAATACAATGGAAACAGCGCTAAATTAATAAGTAGGTAACTAAATACAAAACAAGGTAGATACAAATCTTTATATGGTGAATGAATAGTGAAAGTTTAAAAAATATTACAAGTAGTAAACGTTCAAAGAAAAACCAAAGTAAAAACTGAAATATTTTACAAAGCGAAACTTCAAGAAATGATCACAAAACATAATGTATTGAAAGAGAATATAATTTTCAGTTTACCATAAGCAAGCTGTCAAGGACTTATGACAGAATTATTGAGTAAAGTTAAAGCAATAATAATACTAATTATCCTTATCAACTCAAACATATGATGATGTTAGTTGACTATGTTCATAATGACTAGCTTCAGGTTAGCAAAGGAAGGGGTATGAGCCCTCCCTCATAGGCGAATAAAACGTATGAAATTTAATTTTTATACTTCACAAACAACATTTAAAATTTTAAATCTTAAACACAATTAAACCTTAATGAAAACATTTAAAATATAAAGAACACACATAATAAACTAAATTGTTAAACAGTGAAACTCGTCTTCTAACTCCCTCTACCCCAAAGGGGAGAACATGTTACCTTCGGAGATAATGAACGTAAGCATTGATCTTATCAACATGAATGTGGGGGTAAGATTAACAAGTAAGTCACAACTACCAATGAATACATACTCGAGAGAGCCCGTAGCTATCCGTAGCCTCAGTAAGCAAGAAGAAAAAAAACCCACCAGTAACGAATCTATCCTAAACTTTCTCAAAAGGTCATGCACTGAAAACACTTGACTAACTTTTTATGTCTATGATAGTCAAAAATCGTATCAAATTAATATAATGTGATACGATTTTGCTTGAATCAACATAAAATGTGCACTCTTAACAAAGGCTAGTCAATTTGATGGTATTAATTTTGACTATCTTAGACATGAAAGTTAGTCAAGTGTTTTCAGTGTGGCAAAGGTTGACATATGGTAACATACAATATTTTACTTACTTTCTTCACCTTATTATACATTCTAGAAAAACAGAACGTAATTCAATATGGTAATAATTTTGATATGGTACCATATAAACGGCAATTTGTTATACAATGTGCCACCCTATGATAATCAGAAGCAATTTAAACATTTAGGATACTGCTCCAAAGTTCAAACAGCGCACGGGTATTTAAAAAAAAACACTCAGTAGGACCTGTAGACTTTATAAAGGAATACACAAAGCTAGTTTCAGCTAGGTCCAACTAAGTGTTTTATTTTAAAAACAACCGTGCGCTGTTCGAGCTGTGTGATTGTTCGAACCTTGGGGCCAGTACCCAAAATGTAAGAATATAAAAAATATTTGAAATTTTAAAATATGTAAAATTAATAGTTGAGAAAAAGAAAAAAAGAATTTAAGATTGGAATTTAGTATATTAATTAGATATACAAGCTAAAGGTGGAAATAGGTCCACACATAATTTTTAAATTTAATATTAATATAATTATACTTTAAATAAAAAATAAACAACGAAAAAACAAACTACAAGGAAATGAACATTAGTGTGAATTTAAGTCAGGCTATAGGTATTGAAAAAATATAAACATATGCATGTACAATATATGGATCGACAATAACACAAGTGAGATAAACTACATGTTATTTGAATGTGGGTTACCTCACTGGTTGTATTGTCGATGTATATGTAGCTTATCATATGAGTAAACAAGATTCAAAGCTAAAACAAAACTATAAAAATAAAGGCAATTATGAAGAAAATATGTGCCGAATAAACTATGAATGGAAATAGAATTAAAGAAAGTAAAAAGGTCTCGCCAACCAAATTCTATAAAATCTGTCTGATCAGAAGCCAAATTTTTTCCTTAACAATCAAAGAAAAGTTGAGCCAAGACTGAATTTTTTTTTTAATTTACGAAAGATCAGAATCAAAGACGAAACTTTTTGCCAGTCGAAACTTTAACTACTGATTGTATTACTATAACGTCTAAAACACCTATAAGTTAATATTGCAAACATCTTTGTATGTTACTAGTTCGTTCACTTAGACCATAAAGGTTAAGCAGCTTAATGTGCGTTAAAGATGCATCACAAAATAATTATAGATCCAATACAAGTTATAGCTCACCAAAACCTTTAAAACCCCATAGAAAAACATTTAAAAGGCTAAAACTATTTTTTTTGTATTTAAACTAACACAATCTAGCTTTTCAATTCTGCACAGCAACTCGTGTTTCCACAGATCATGCAAGTCATAAACGCGTTCTCGATCGCACTTTTTCTTGATTTAAAATAACATTTTTTGATTTATATTACATTGACACAATGTTATACAAGTTTTATCTAACCAAAAAAAGTTAATTTAAATCAATAAAAGTTGGTTTAAATCACGAAAAGTTAGTTTAAATCAAGAAAAGTTGGTTTAAATCACGAAAAGTTAATTTAAATCAAGAAAAAGTGCGGTGGAGAACATGGTAACGATACCAATAATATTGGTAAACATAATTACGATATGCTTTTATAAAATGTTTGTTCAGAAAACTACAATTGAGCACGAAATGATAGTTTTTGGTATCGTTACCATAAACCTATGAAATAAAGTATGTTAATGATACCATATGCCAACCTTCGCCTTAGGATCAAGAAAGTAGACAACCACACTGTCGATCGAACATAAAAATTAAAATTTGATTGTGTAGTGACGAGAAAGAGTTACAACAACGCATACCATACATAGGTGCATCAAGTCAGTAATGATAATGATGAAATAATGGTGAAGTAGTTGAAAAATGAGAACTGACATATAAGATGG
>JARUHE010318234.1:0-11588 GCA_031471125.1 Archaeomysis grebnitzkii | reverse complement strand
ATGGTGTTGCAAACATTTTTGATAAATAAACAATATATATCGAAAAGTTAAAATATATATTGAATTGTGTTTTCACATTATTTTTACTAATATATTTATAAAACAGGATAAGGTGCAGCTAAGGCAAATTTATATGGCTTAATACTACCCAAACTAAACTATATGTTTATATGATGGAAAAAACAACAATATACTTGATAAATTCTTTTCAATTAAATGAATTCAGTGTTATAATGCATAACAGCATATTTAATTAATACACGAATACCTTATTGATAATAACTAAATTATAAAAGATTATAAATAACTGCAAACGGCAAACTACTAATTAATTATATTCAGTAAAATGTGATTCTTAATTCTTTAAATAAAATAAAATATCAAATGTTATTGAATTAAAATTCAATAAATATTGATTTTACAAAACAAAGTCCCTATGATAATATTGTTCTGAATTATATATAAAGCCATTCATGTTCAATAAAAAGTATGTAAAATACAAACTCAAAAAATTATTTTCTATCAAAACATCTATTAAGTGGTGTCTAATTCTAGCCAGAGATATGAAACTTATTACATATTGCAATAAATATTAACTTTTACAAACAAACTT
Organism: Archaeomysis grebnitzkii; assembly: GCA_031471125.1. NCBI lineage: Eukaryota > Metazoa > Arthropoda > Malacostraca > Mysida > Mysidae > Archaeomysis > Archaeomysis grebnitzkii. The sequence continues at coordinate 10,975 of JARUHE010318234.1, read as the reverse complement.
CCCTTGGAATTTGTTGTTCAGAATTATATGTAAAGCCATTCGTGTTTAATAAAAAATTGGTAAAATGAAAACTTGAAAAATTTTTCATCAAAAATATACTAAGAGCAAAAAAGATTCGCTTCCGCCTTCGCTTCCGCCCCAACAACCACAACCTAAAAATATATAATTAATTTAAACATATAACGTTCCCCAGTCATACATCTGACCATACACTAAACCTTATATTAACTGGATGCACAAACTATACCAATCTATTACATACACAATAATCTTCTTTCGTTTCAAACCACTGCTTCATAAAGTCGTTCATAAGCCTACCCTTATTAAATAAGGAACGTAAACATTTTGAATATCGTAAGATAGACAGTATAAACATCACAAATTTTTCCAACAATTTATTAAAAACTTATAATTTAAAAGAAAAAAGAAATGTTTTCAATATTGACCAACTGTAACAATGTATATACAGTACTTAAAAACATACTTGATCATCACACATCGTTAATACAGAAGATGACAACAATCCAACCAACATTAACCTGGTATACATCCTATTTAAAAAAGTTAAAAAAAATGGTTAACAACAAGAATTAGAATCTGGCTCACATTTTTTTAAGTTCTTAAGAAAATATATTTCACTGAATGTACGAAAGCCAAAATACGCTACTCTCAATCCATGTTCCTAAATTGCTAAAATGATCAAAATAAAGTATTTTCCCTCATTATTGAACTATCTGAAGACAATGGTAGCGTTCGATAAGATTTTTTCCTGCAGAATTCTGCAGAGTTACGTCCGAATTACCACACCAGAAATTACCGCCAAAAACATTTGTTTTCATTGTTCAAACCACCTAAACCACCCAAATTGAAAACTTCGTTAAAATTTAGGTAGCAGTAAGATAAATGTTTCATTATTTTTAAAATTACATACAGAAATGAACTATGTTAAGTTATAAAGGCAATCAAATAATGTTTGGTGGTAATTTTTGGTGGGGTAGTTTTGGGGTAATTCTGCAGAATTCTGCAAGGAAAAAAGCTTATGGAACGCTACCAATCATCAAAATAGAAATGATTTGTGCAAAATATTTCGGAATTCTTATAAATAAAGCAAGAACATATAGTTGATAAAACAGCCACTACTCAAAATCAAGAAAAACTCAATGATATAATTGATTACACAACAGTAATATCCGAGTTACTTAATCTAATAAAGTGATAAGTTCAACTATCAATAAGACTTCCCTAACAACTAAATATAATAATAATCCGTAACTACAGGTGTTTTGCCAGATCCTTAGAAAACTGATCGGATCATTCAAATTATCAACAAAAAATAGGGATTTACAATTATAAATGTAGCGTTTAATAAACAAATTACAATCACAACAATGTATACAAACAATATGCTAGCTGTGAAACTATTGTTATAAAAATAGCATCTGATCTTCTGAATAACATGGACAACACAAGCATGCCATTTCTAGCCTTAATTGATCTATCAGCAGCCTTTAGCATAGTAAAATATAATAGACTCATTAACATTTTACATCATAATTTTAACATTTTAAGAAAGGGTTTGTCACAGATACAATCAATATGGAGTGCAACAAGGAATTTAACTAGGCCCCATACAATTCAATGCTTACATATCATCACTACACCATTACAGACTAATATTCACCTACATTAGCTAGCTGTCTTGATAAACATCAGATTTAACTTTAATTTAAACCTGATAAATCGACTTATATGGAAACTCACAATGAAATAGAAGCATATATTAACACAATCCATAATTTTCTACTAACTCACAATCTTTTCATTAACGATACAAATACTGAAGACATTATTATAGGGACCAGAAAATAATTCAATCAAATTAATCTAATAACATTAAAGATCGGAGCTGAATCAATTCACCATCTACACCTGCCAAAAATCTTGGAGTCATCTTTGACTTACAAAAATAATATTTTCTCCACCTGTAATAAATTCTGTATATTTAAATTTTTTTTAGTTTTATACTTTATTTTTGTTTCAAATTGTTATAGCACTATAAAATAAACCTTACTTTAATGTGTTATAACTATATTATTAATGCAAAGTAATAAGTTTAACAAAAAACTAGAATATCTAAAAAAAAACAAAAAAAAAACATAAAAAACGTGTTTTTTTGCAAAACAAACACCGAAGAAAAAACGGAGTTTTTCGCAACACTAATACCATATGACCAAACCTTTTCTCCAATGGACAAATAGTACAAGGAAACAACCAGAATTTGGTATTCCTATGGTGCGATGGAAGCCAAATAAACAAATTTTGTCTCATGAAGAGCTCTGGTTGCTGAAAGAAGAAAACACAAAAATAAGTAAGTTACTCAAACCTTGATTCAACAGTTAGTACAGTGCTTCAGACAGATGAAAATCCGGTACCTGTATTCAAAGAAATCCTTGATCAGATAATGGAAATAGTTTATTTGGTCTATTTGAGTTTGTTGTGAGCAATGAACTTGACAGTGATTTAAAATGTTAGATACATTGACCAAAGAACGTAAAAAATTCCGCCAGTTGGCTCAGTCAGGGAACTATGCCTGTCAAAAGAATTAACAGAACGGTCCGTTTCTATACTTCAGAATAAAAATATGTTGAAATAAAATCTAACTACCTATCAGATGAGGGGGCGAGATTTCTTGTCATCCTTTAAAATGGGGGAGAATTTTGTTCACAGTCATGTCGTGGCGGTACTGTTAGACGCGATGAGTGTTTCAGAGTATGCTCGACGTTAATGGATATTTTTATTCAAAAAAGAACCTACATATTGTTTACTCTATTATGGAAACTTTTTTGGTGCGATTCATGTTGTTTACTCCCTCTGCCAATAAATTAAATTACCTAGTTCACATAAATTTGCACATTCAATGCGAGTTATATGGAATGAGTGAGCAAACATTTATTAGCTATGTAGTTTCAAGATGTTTCAAGAAAGGATTTGTATGACTTATGTGAAATGAACTATATACAACTAAGTAAATATATGTTTTAATATACTAATATTCTATATCGTACATTTCTGACTTATGTACAAACTAATTATGTGGCATATGGTGTGGGTACTTTATGATACAAGGTATCATTTATAGTGATTGATTTAGCTCATACAAAAAACATAGCAGGTGATTATTTGGAGATGGAGTTATAAAGCCATACACAGACACATATAGACTAACTTCTAAGTATATAAATCAAGTTAAACAAATTCATATTACAAGATAAATTTTCAATTGAGAAACTTCTATAAACATATTGATTAAAATATAGTAATGACATAGTTTTAGAAAGAAATAATTTGTCGATAATGCTTTTATTGTACACTGAAAACACTTGACTAACTTTCGATGTCTAAGATAGTTAAAATTGATCAATTTTGTTAACACTGTTAACAAGGGTTAGTCAATTTTATGATATCATTGTTGACTATTTTATACATAAAAAGTTAGTCAAGTGCTTTCACTGCAGAAAAACCATCTCTGTTTTTATTTCCATCTTTGCAACACAATGAACCTTAAAGACTATTATTAGAATAGCGGGAGCAAAGGTTAGTTTAGTTTTTGTTTAACAATTTAAAATTAGCTCTAATGGTTTCGTTTGACATTTCCTACTTTACCTCACTCTTACAAAAATGGATGAGATGATAATACAAATTTATATTTTTAATCAAAGTGCTCTTTTTAATATTTCTTTTAATTTGAAAGCTTGAAACTTTTACTTTCAATTTTTAACAGAATTTAAATTTTCATTTTAAGTAAGTGTTAAAATAACTCTTATAAATTAAATAATGAAAACAAAAAGTTGTTTTTATATAGGGTTAAGTGCCCTACTATCGCACAAATATGGGACTTTCCTTCAGAGAAATCCTGTTTCTTTATTATAAGAAGATCTTGGGAAAGTTATTCACTAACAGCTTGTCAATCACTTGCTTTGGTCAACCATAATAATAGTTCCTGAATATTTCAATAGTTCTTTTGCAAAAATAACTGCAATGTTTTACTTTAGATCCACAAAAAAGTACTAAAAGTACTGAACATGAAAAATATTAATATTTAACCTATTGTAAAATAGTACCTTGCTTTACCTGACATAACCTAACCTAACCCAACATAAATCAAAAATAAAGGTTAACAATGAAGAACTAAAAACCTCCCAAAATGATAGTACTTTCTTGTTAAAGTTGCTAGGGTAAATTTTCAGTTTCACTGTACCAGTAAAGGGATTAAGGGATCTAAAGTAAAATTTAACCAAGATGGCTTTTATTAAAATTGTGGTAATACTACAGTTTAGCCCGCCTATCAATACTCCTATTTTTTAGAGAAATATTAAACATTTTCCAAAACTACTTTTAACTTATTCTATATCACTATAGCTTTCGATTGATACCCATATGTTCATATTTTGATTAATATACCACAAGTAATAGCCAAAATAAGTAATTCGTCAAAGATTTTGCACAGTCAACTGACCGGCTTACAAACCGTTGGGATGATGTCACATTTTCAAACAAGATTTAGGATATCTTTTTGCTTCTACATAAAACGGTATTTAAGCAAATTTTAACATCATTGTGACCCACCAAACAAAACCTAACCTGACTTTGCTCCTCAAATGGTTTTCGGTGGCCAAAAACAGCTATTTGTCTAACCTACATTTGTATTTCACGCTATGTTGAAAATAAACAGTTGGTACACCTGTCATTGTCAATGGTGTACGATATTTCTTCAAGAAACATTGTAATTTGATTCTTTGATTCCATAAGTTATATTAATAAAAAAATTGATAAAAGGGCATCAATCGAAAGCAACAATAATATAGAATAAGCCAATATAAGTAGTTTGGTAAAATGTTTAACATTTCTCTAAAAAAAATAAGCGTGTTGATAGGCGGGCTAACTGTAGTATTACCAAAATTGTAATATAGTGAAATATATTTATTTAGCTACAAATTATTGAAATAAATGCAACGTTAAATTAGTTGGAGAAGGTTGAATAGAGCTGGTAACCTTAGATAGGCATTTATTTTCAAAACTACTTGGCAAATAGTTGCAAAGTAGTGAAATATGAGGTGAATGACTATCCTTACTGAAAGGGTGAAAGTTGAAAACAACCGTTACGTCGCGTCGCACGCTGTACATAAACTGCAGAGTGAAATTTAATGGCCCATTTGAAAGTTCTAGAAAAACTACTGGTGAAACTTCACGACAGCTACTCTTTTTTTTACAATATTAGCGTATTAAAACACCCTTTTTACTTTAATAATTTTTACAAATTTTTTCTGGAACATTTTTTATAGGTCCTCATATTTATATATTTACACTCTGCACATACAAGAAGGTTGGGTTAGGTGAGGTTTTGTAGTTTTTTTAGAACTTTCAAAAGAAAGTGGCACGCTGTACGAAAATTTCAGTATTTAAAGAAAGTTTAGCATTATCGTGTCCCACCAAACAAAACCTAACCTCTCCAAGTAGTTTTGAAAATAAATGACTATGTAAAGTTACCGGCTCTGTTCAACTTTCTCCGCTGAAAGTTATTAAAACAAAACCATACCAGTCCTCTAAAGCTAATTAAAGGAATGTTTACTTTTAATGATACAGTGAAGGCTTAAATGGACCTGCTGTTTTAGGGTTCAGCATATCAATATAAATTATACATCCTTCACTTTTTTGAAGGATTTTTCTCGAAGAAGTGGCAGCACTGGTTACGGTCGGATTCAAATGCGAAAATTTGTATCCAAACCTGCAGTTTTATAGACTTTGCACCCGTGAATCTATACCTTGCATCCCGTCTGGCAACTCGTTAGACAACCGTGAATTTACTGTTATGAAATTTATCAGTTCAGCAGAATGCCAAAAAAGTATTTTTCTATTTTAAAGTGTACGTTTGTTTATGATCGTTTTTAAGTTTTAATTTCATAATAAATAAATATATTTCACATAATTACAAAGTTATTTTGAAATAAAACCACTATAAAGAAATAATTAACCTTTGTATGAACGCATGGTTTCATAAAAATAATCTATACTGATAAAGTTCGTAACACAGTAAAATTACGGTTGTATAACGAGATGCCAGACTGGATGCAAAGTCTAAATTCACGGATGCAAATTCTAAAAATTTGCAGGTTTGTTTGCAAATTTTTGCATCTGCATATGCATCCGACCGTAACTACTGATTCAAAACAAACTAACCTCAAAACAGGAAAGTCTTGTGAGGTGCAGGTTAATCTAGACTTATTTTCATGAACGCTTAAAAGCTGTTCACAAGTTGACAGGTGTTTTAAGTGCATCCACTTTTTCACTCTGGATAATCCAGAAAGGTAAATGTATACAATCTCCGGCCCGGTCTGTATAACCACTGCGATTAGCCGGCAGCGTGAAAGGCATGTGATGTACGTTTTTTAAAAACTGTTTATAAAAAAGCCATGTAACAAAATCAAGAGATAAGTGAAATAAGGTGCTTGTAACAGTTGTATATAGTTTGTTCGTCCCATTAGTATACATCAGTGTAAGATACAAGAAATCAAAACCTTGGGTTATTTCATTCTCGAATTCTAAAAACCCTAGACTGCTCGGTAATTCTTTCCATACCTACTCAAACTGATTCAGTCCGGAGTATTATTAACATTGTGACCTATTTGATTACGTTTTTTGCGCGCTAGGTGGTTTTGATCGTTATTGATCTTTAATAATCACTAGATTTCTGTCGCCTTTAAGAGAGAAATATGGAGAGGTATACAGTAGATTACCTAACCTGGTTCTCGATTCATATGCCAACTATCAACTCCCTTTTTAAAATGTTGAGTATCTGGTGAGCATCATTTTCAACTTCGTATCATAATACTGGAAATTACTGCAACTTATGGTTTCTCGCAATTCATTTTCATATAAACTGAGCAAAAATAGTAAATAGTTTAATCTTAATGCAATACGTCCTAAGCATTTTCTCATTCATTGAAATGGATCACATCGAATCTGAAATATAAAAACAAACGAATCATTGTTTGAAAATATGGCTGTCATTAAACTTGAATCTGTTTTTCCCTTTCAGTTACACTTTTGTCTCCGTCGCAGCTGGGCATTGCCCAGTTTATTAAGCTGGGTTTGAAAAACAGTTTCTATAAATGACCTCTCTTGTTGCTAGGGCGGTGGATGATTTGTGAACTCTACCGAATTTTGGCCATTTTTTTCAAAAAATGAAAATATTATTTACAGAAAAGTTTGTTTAAATGAAAATAAAGGACATAACATTGTACATGGGTGTTAGTAAGGTTTTTGTGTGAAATCAGAAATTTTTATTAAACCACACTTTTTTAAGAAAGTTTAAAGTTATGTTTTTTTTGTTTAAGAGAAAAGTTTACTTAAAACAAATGAAGGAACGGGAGATTCTAAGGTAGAATGCCTAAAGGATCTTTTTAGCCAAAAAAAAAATTTTAAATAATAGATATTTTAAGTTTTTGTGCAAGCCAATTTATCATCAAATTCATGATTAACCAAAACTTTTCTTAAGGTTCAAAGACTGCTTATTTATCATTTATATTTTTAAAATTGCATTTCTTATAGGTTAAATTATTGATTTTAATGTATTAATTGACCTGTTTGCTTAATTTAACTATTTATCTAGTTTCCATTAAATTAACTTTAAAGTTTTTTAACAATTTCTTTTCATATTTTGGTTTTGTTTATGCACCAGTTAATGGGTTAGAAGTTGAGTTTACATCAACCGTCTCTAAGGTGAATTTTTGATTAAAAGATGTTTTTCACTTTGTAACACCATTTTTGATGGACCGTTCTGATTGGATAGATAGAAAATATTTTGTTTTTTGGTTTGATTCATGCACCAATACATTGCGTATGTGGTATACATGAATAATATCAAATTAAACTTCTTATCAAATGTCCCCATTTTGCAACACTCTTTGTTTGCCATTCTGATATGGGGACATATAAATTATTTTTATAGTTACTGAATGGTCGCGAGACATTTTATGATTCCTAGTTAATTTGTTTTTTACGAGCTTGCGTAGCGAAGCTCTACATAGGCGTAGCAATTCTGATGTCCTCGTCGTCCGCGTTAGACAATAACATGAATGTTTTTAAATATTATCTTCACTATTGAAATTTCATTTCATACATGCTTGGTTATTGGTTTTAATATATTAAGACATTTTTATTTAATTGTGTTAATATATAAAGACATTTGTATTTCATTGCGATACTTGTTGTCTACATTTTTTCATGAAATTAACTTTGAGTTTTTGTAACGTTTTTTCTTATTTTGGTTTGATTTCTACATCAATGGATTGAAAATGAAGTATACATAAATAGTCTCAGAGGTGATTTTTTGATAAAAATTATGTTTTCTTACTTTGTTACACCTTTTTTGATTGACATTTGTGGAGATCGAATAATTGTTTGACAAAATATTTAGTTTTTATTTATACATCAATTGATTGGAAATGAAGTATAAATATTCTTTAATGTAATTTTTTTTTATTAGATTACGTTCTCACTTTGTAACACCATTTTTATTGACATTTCTGATTGTGGAGATGAAAATATTTTTTAAGACTTGAGACGTTTGAACCGTTCGGTTCGTGGATTCTAGTTATTACACGCGACACTTTACTTTACTTTCTTGTTATAAAACTTGTTCGAGGTTAAAAAGGTAAATATCGATTTGAGTATGAGCGCAGCCAAAACAGTCGCCCACCAATCCTGGAAAAGTTTTATAAAAGTCCCCCCCCCCATTTTTTTTCAACATGTCACGGTATCGTCAAAAATTAGCTTAATTTGTTATTTCATAAAAATAAAATTGAACAGAAGGAAACTACTGAATCTCAACACGCTTAACCCGGCTCTCGCATATATTAAAATCACGAATATACAAAACAGTAAAATTAAAAAAAAATACCATTATTACACTTGTTAATATCTCTTATAGCACCAGCCTCAAAATATTTCAAATTCCTCCAATGAGGTTCGTGCATTTACAAACTAGCAAATTTAAGATCAGCCTGTTTAAAAAAACATGAATTAGCAAAAAAATAATTTTAAAAATGTAAGAATATTACAAAATATTGTTTGCATTATCATGTACTCCTCACTTAGAAAGCGGTCGTAATTCATAAGCGGTCGTAATTCATAAAGGCCGCTCATCTGTGAGTGACCAACTTTTAAATCTGTGAGTGACAGTCAAACCGAATTCACCCAAAATGTTTTGTTTGACTGTTCAAAAGCAATACAAAAAATATGTTACGTTATTTTTTATTTTTTTGTATGTTTTCTATAAATTTTAAAATAGTAATCTTTCAAAGGATACTAATGTTTTGATTAGATATAAAATTCTTTTAAGTACTATTGTTTGAGATGCAAATTTATTCCATAAAATTATCTTTAAAATACATTTGTATCTTCGAGGTAACTTATGTTTGAAAATAAAGTTCTTTCTTCTTTTCTCTTCTCTCCATTTTTTTCCTGTCTCTTTTTTTTCCTTGTCTTCTTTTTTTTCCTTGTCTTTGGTTTTGTCTTGGTATTTTCTTTCCTTTCTGTCTTTCCCTGTCTCAGTCCTTTCTGTCTCTCATTATGTCTCTGAATTGTGTGTGTGCAAGATCTCAACTTAAATGAAGATGCTTCCAAATGTAAACAAATGTTTGCTCGTGATGGAGAGATTAAAACGAATATGTAAATGAAGTAGAGGTCTACATTTGTAATTTCGAAAGGCGTGATTATACATGCATATATTTATATATATATATATATATATATATATAATATATATACATGCATATGTTTATAGTGTAACTTTTAGCCTGGATTCCATTCAATCTTAAATTAATGTTGACCTGAAAAAAATTGTAAACATAATAATTATTTAAAATTCAAATTATTTTGGGAGAATTAAATTTAAATCTGAAACAAATACTAATAAATGTTTGTTAAAAATATGTAATATTTTTTTAATTCTTCATATTCCAATGACTACCATCTGGAGGTTTAATCTTACTTCATGGCTTTACAAATTCAAACATATAGTAAAAAAAACTGTCATATTGCTTAGTGAATGTTTTTGCCATAGTTTAATCACCGTTACATCATCATTATTTAATCATGTCCTTAAATATAGCAAGGTAACTACTTTCATATCCATACCCTTACAATTGAGGCTCTCTTCAACTATTATATTTGTTATAAATTTAATTCAGTTCTTCCATGGATCTTTGTTTATTCCCTTGTTCATTAATTAGTAAGTGTGTTTCCATACTTGAATTCGATTAGTAACTTCTATTCCTACATTCTTTATATCTGGAAGAATACGATTTAATGTCACCCTATGAAAAAATTGAAAATATAAAGACAAACGTGCGTTTTTAGAACCTCCATTACTCAAACTATAAAAGATGAATAGTTTATGTTACCATTACATTTCCAATACAATTGACTGTACACAAACCAAATTTAAAACGATTGTCAGTTAAATAAAATAGTTTTTAAAACAAAAACTAAAACATTCTCGATCGTTAAAATCATCCACTTCAGTTAAGACAGATGCATACTTTTTAATGGCAGTGTCAAGGTCGCATGAGGACGCTGCTAAAACAGTTCGATTTGTTAATAATAAAAGTTTACATTGCTAAGAACACAAAAATAATTTTTTTCACTTTCAGATTATATACTAAATACTTTGAAGGTGTTGAACATTTACATATCTTACAATTTACTTAAACAAATATACATATATATATATATATATATAGATATAGATATATACAGTATATAGATATATACAGTATATAGATATATAGATAGATATATAGATATAGATAGATATATAGATATAGATAGATATATAGATATAGATAGATATATAGATATAGATAGATATATAGATATAGATAGATATATAGATATAGATAGATATATAGATATA
>JARUHE010318223.1:0-11588 GCA_031471125.1 Archaeomysis grebnitzkii | reverse complement strand
ATTATATGCAACTCTATTTGCATAACCAAGCACATGCATATATATATATATATATTTATTTATTTGGGAAGTTTACTTGATATTGGATTCTTTTATTTCAAAATCCTTACTTTAAAGATAAAATTAAAACTATTATCTTAAGCAACAATTTTATTTAATTCAAGGTGTGTATGCATGTATAAACATGTATGAGTATGAATACATACATATTAACTTATTGTACAGAAAATAAATGCCGTATGTAAAGTTTTTAGAACTATGCAATTACATTTTCTACAATTTTTTAAAACTAACATTCCAATGTTTATTAATTAAAATTTATTTCTTTTTCAGGTTTCAATTGAAAAGTGGAGTTTGACGAACGTACAGACGAACGAAGCGATGATCTTCATTTAATAAACAAAGAACAAAATCGAAAGATAAACAGGTCTTAATTTAACATAAATCCAAGACGTTGAATTAAGATATCGACGGAGATAAACATTTTGTTTTTATAAACATAATAATAATAATAATTGTGAACTCTGCAGAACCTGGCAAAAAAGTTCAATTGGACTTGACTAACACGACAACAACGACGTTCTAAAATCAACTAGAAGATAAAGTCATTTGGAAAAGGATTTCGAGTTGAATTATCCTCAAGGTTTTGCCTCAGCCGCCCCATCTGTTGGCAGTTTTTGTAACTAGTCAATAAACTCCTTTAGCTCCGCCCATTTATCTCGTGTAGGAAATGACCTTTTCAGAAAGGCACTAATAAATCTGTTGACAAGTTGAAAAGTTTGGATTATTTGTACTGAACATATCAAGCATTGTCTTTTACCACTGACTGAAAGGAAAATACAAAATATTTCAGCATTTTAAAGAAGCTTTTGCCTAAAAGAATATACATTACCTGAAAATTGGGAGTCTGATCAGCCAATCAGAGGCAACGCATAGATGATGAGCTCGTCTATCGTGGTACCCCAACTGTTTTTGTGGGATCAGTCTGTAAACGTCTCGTGTAGTGGAAGGATGGAGTGTGATGCTTTGTATGAGTTAGGTCCGCCACCTGACATGATTTTAAATATTCCTCCTCCACCAGTGCCACCCTTTATGGAGGAATTTATATCTCGATTAGCTGCCGAAGGGATTAATTTACATGAAGACCCATCGAATGACATGAACAATTTGCAAGATAAAAAACCTTGTAGCTTATGCCACTGGGCAGATGGTAATGAAGTTGGATTCGTAGAACGGGCACAGAAAGGTCAGTATCTTAAAATAAAATAATTTTAATTAATGCTTTACGTTACTTAACATTCAAAGTTCCTTTGCCAACAAAATGTTTCATAAAAGTGATAACTATTAACTAAGTAAAGTGAAAGTGAAGATAAACGAGCTCTTGCAAAACTTATCTCGAATAAGATTATGAAACTATTCCTGATATTATGTTTTTTTATGAAAAAAAATATAAAAAATAAGTTTGTTTCCAAATATTTGATATAGAAATATTTTTTATTTTTTAAACATTTTGGTAGCAAGGGTATATTTTGGGCGTCATAGTTAACCTTGAGCTTTAAACTTTGATAATCATGTAAAAGTTGAATGTTGTTGCAAAATAAGTCCTTGCCATCTGCATAGAGATTGTGCATGAATTTAAAACTATAATTCTAAAAGGATTTTTTTTTCAAAAAGATTTTCATGTTGATTTTAAGTATAAAATAGATGGTTTTACAATAAAATAAATCAATTGCAAAATGAGGCATTCACTTTTTAATTGTTTAGTGATGTTAAAATTACCTTTAATTAAGTTGTTGAAATCTTACTTTTACATTTATCAATTTTGATTTGTAGTTTCTTTATATTAAATTGAAATCAAAGCTACAAATGCATCTATTTTTAAAGGATTATAAATAAACGGAAAATAAAAACTAAAAGTTTATCATTCAATCTAAAACTTTTTAAACATTTGTTTATTTCAAAAGTTATTGCTTAAAATAAAGCAAACCGATTGTAATTTTTACTGTCAATTATTATGAGAAATTTTATAAAAATTGTTTATATTCACAAAATGTCTTACAGGGTTTGTTTTATTATTATTAACTCATTAATGGTATGATGATTAACTATTTATTTAACTGTATGCACTGTATTAATGTATTTTAAGCTGGGACAATAGTTGACTTTTGGTCTTTTGAACAATTTTATAAACTATCAGCCATAACAACTAGTGTCATGGTAACTATTCCAAAATTGTTCTTAACATTAGTTTCAACATTATAACAATCATCAAAAATTTAAAGGAACTTATGAACTTTAAATTGTTGTTTTTACACTAAAATGATCACTATTGAGGCTATAAATGTGGTTTTTATCAATTTTTATAATGAAAACAATTCTATATTTTCTTCAACAATATTCGGTAATAAATATTTATTTTTCATTGTTCAATGTTGTTTGAGAATTAATATTATTTATAGATTTTTCTGTTGTTAGTGTAGGATGTGAGATCTAGATAATTTATTGTAGAAAATATTTGAGCATGACATCTAAATAAAATATTTGGGCTAGTGCTATGAAGGTTGACTAATCATACTCGGCAAGGTAACCAATGTTCATATACATGTTGTTTTATTATGCAAAAACTCATCTTTGAGTTAAATTACTTATCCTTTAGTCAAACAAAGTCTAACCAAAACAGCTTTAGTCTATATTCTGTATTTTGTTCTATTGCACACAATGATCAATTGATTAAAAGTTTTTGATGTTGATCATTTAATTGAAAAACAATCATATTTTTAGAATAAAAACTTGGGAATAATTGCATATCTAAGCTTAACTTCCTTTTCTACAGTTCATTTTATAGCTTTGTTGAGCATAAGTGGTTGAGGGAAATTGGTTTGCTTTTATTATGTACCGGTAGTGTTTGTTCAGGTTCATTTTTATTAGCTATGGTAACCTTCTTCTTTTTCTCTTATTTTTATTATACAATAACCGAACTCCCAGGAAACACCAATTATTTCCGCTGTCTTGAGTAAGGGCTTATTCCATCTTCCTAACTTTTTTGGATTATTACATGTAATAATATAATTCCAATATGTTGCGGTATATATTCATAAGACTGAGTTATCTGGGATGGTTAAAACAAATTCAAATGTATCGTGATTGAAAATCAAAATAACTTGTTTATATGTTATTCAAAATCGTGTTTTGAATATACCAATCAATGACAATTGGCAAATAAGTTAGTTTAAGTATAATCTATGTTATTTCCATGCAATATATCTACAATAGATTAAGTATACTTCTTCTACTTATACCTAATGATAATATAGTTTCATCTATATGCTGAACATTTTGAATAAATGTTAGTATTTTATATATACCGAACTTTAATTAAAAACATTTCAAATGAGCTTCAGATAACTATATTCAGGAACTTATAAAACCAATTTATTTTAAGAAACGCTGTTTAAGGACGTAAAAAATGTTTATTCAGACTAGACAACTAAACAAAATAAATAAAGCTTCACATAAAACGTCTGTATAAATAAATCTTATGACAAGTAGACGAGGAACATCCCATATATACAAATCATAAGCACAATAGACCTATTCAAATTACTTTATAGAGGTTATCCCTGACCACGAATTTGCATAACAAAACTTTAATGAGTTTGTTCTGAAGTAATATCACTATCCTGTTCTTTATTTGTTAAGGTTGATTACTTCAGAAGTTATTGGATGGAAAGCCTTGTATTAAGCCTACTACAACTGGCTAGTTACATAGTCGATACAGAACTTTGTAAAGTTCTCATTTTTTTATGGAATTGCGAACATTTATTAAATGTAGTTTTAGGTTGTACTTATTTTTTAAGGTTTTACGTTTGGATATTTCATGCTTATACGTTGTTTCAGTTAACACAATATAGATTTTTGAGTTTGAAGTTAACAACTTGAAGAACAAACTATGACCTTCGTCAAAACTAAACTATTTCCACTTGTATGACACATACTGATAACAAATTATATAATTTGAGTTTGTGACCTTTGGAAAATTGGAAAAACACTTTCTTGGATAATCGATGTACAATTGAAAATAAAAGTGTTTTATTTTGCCATTTCTCTTTTTTAAACATTAAATCCATTTTATATTGAAACAATTGATTATGGATAAGTGTTTTGTATTTATAGCATACAGATGTCTCACCTGAAATACTGAATCTTCATAAAGTAAATTGAGAAGAAATGTAATTAATTCGAAATTATCAAATTATTTCTTAATGAGTGCTCATTCTTTAATACAAAAACAATTAAGCATTCAATAAATAGTTCAATGATTGTGTTAGTTTATGAAAACATTAAAATTAGTATAAAAGTTGAATACTGAAATTACTATAGTACTGTATTAAACACATTTAAGCCTTAATAATCTATAATTTAATAATCATATTGCCACTTTATTATATGCAATCATATAAAATTATTATAAGCTTTAACTTGAAAGTGTTTTCTAAATTTATTGTAATGATTTAACAAGGCAACATAATTAAAGTGTGACAAATAGGTCCTTGTTACTAGTATTACACATTTAAACTGTAACAAGTAGTCGGAGCGTTATTAATGTTACATACAGGGAACACGATCAGGGTTAACTAGCAAATACATTCGTGAGAAAATACATCCAGTCAGACTTCCATTTTCTCCAATCACTCACTGTTACAATGTCGCCGCAATTAATAAAAACTTTCAATTACTTTTTCTAACTATTATTTTTTTGAAACTCACTGCCGAGTTCCTTTAACTAAATTAAGTTAGATAAATTATCTTTAATTTATTATTTCAAAAGTTATTTAGTTAATGAATTTGTAGTTTCTGTTTAGTTAAGCAATTAAATTAATTTTATGAGACACTTTGTAACTATCTCTGCACAGTGACATTTATATTCGTTGTTTTGATTTAATGAAGTATTTTTCACCTTTGCTAAACTATAAAGCAAATTAGTTTCTGGGTTAGGAAATGAAGAAGTCCCTCAGGCCAGTAGCATCATGTGGCCAGCCACCTTCTCCATAAGTCCTATGTTTTTTCTAGATTTTTTAAGGACAATGAGGCGTGATTTTACCCTGGGAATCACTTTCCAATGAACATGAGCAACTTTGTTCTATTGTGAACAGATTTGCTTGGTTTTGCGATTTGTGTGATCAGACTTTAATTAAAATTTGAATGAACAAATCAACTTTCTTGGGATTATTTTCGATCATGCTGAAAGTGTAGATAATTTTTCACAATAGAATCTCAAGATTTAACTCTTCCTGCCTGGGACGTGTAATTTCATTGAGGTCTTCCCAAATATTCTTTACTAAAGAGTTTGTCTTTTTGTTTATTAAAAGTTTTCATCATCATTCAAAAAATAAATTTAGTAACTCTTTTCATTGTTTTATATTGAAGTCATCTTAACAACATTGATATTTTTCAATCTCAATGATATAATTGCTTATGTTACAGCTTATATTTTTGTTTATAAAGTTATGCTACTAGTATCAATGAAACATATATAAACAATATAATCAATGAAACCTATATAAAAGTGTACTACTGGTATGAACAAAACCTATATAAACTACTACTAGCATCAATGAGACGTATATAAAGCTCTACAGTACTACTAATATCAATAAAATATATGTAAGCTACTGCTATGAAATATTTATATATAATTAAACTACTGGTATCAATTAAGCCTATATAAGCTATTGCTACTACTATCAATAAAACATATGAAACTTTTGCTACTACTTGTATCAATAAAACATATATAAACTACTCCTACTAGTATCAATAAACATATATAAATAGGTCATAAGTTTAAATCATTGATTTATCCCTGTGAAGGTAATTATGCGAAGGTATATTATTATTGAATTACTTGCTTATCATTTATTGCAGTCCGGATGAGAACAATTGATACATTCAAGCACGAAAGTCTGAATTTTAATTGATCTTATATTTTGAGAAGTTGTTTCAATTTTAAATTTGAGTTTGCTTTAGAATAAAATAAAAATTAACTTTGGTTTTCATCCTTGAATTTACTGCGACTTTAATCTTCTACTTTTCATATTTTTTCTCAGCTAACAAAGATTTTCAACCATCATTTTATTTATAATAAATGTTTCTTAATAATAATAATGTAATAAATTTGTTTATTATTTATACAAATAAACTGTGGATAGCATCATCCTGTTTTTTAATAATGGCTAACAAATATTATAAATTTAAGCTAGCACAAGTTTTGTTTTTGAATTTAAATAGAAACGATCTCTTGCTGGGCATTGCTATTCAAATAGAGACCTACAAGAAACGGACTTGACTAATCAAGTCACGATTTCAAATTCATCAAATCAAGTGAATTCAATGGCAAAAAAATTCATCGTTTCTGTTGCCCAGCTTAGAAATTTGTTTCCAAATGATCTGCCAAAACTTTAATAAAAAGTCAATATTGTTGAAATTAAATATTTTGCTCTAAATTGAAAGCTTTCACATTTATGTTCAAAACGTTCTCTATTTATAAATATTTTTGTTCAAGAAAATAAAAAGTGTTGAAAGTAATTTTTCTTTCCAATGAATTAATTAGCTACATTGTAGAAAAGTTGTTTCATCTGTCCATATTGAAAGAAATATTTTCCGTTGCTTACATAAATTTTGTTCCATTCATGAAATCGAAATTTGTGTGGCACGCTCAGCATTGATTTATGAATTCGTTTCAAGGCAATGTTTGTATAGAATCTGGTGCAATGAAAGCGTTTTTTTTCCTGGCTATAAAGTTCCTTTCGAATTTCTTTCAAAGGTTTTTGATTATATTTTATTGAGACGTCTATTGCTTTAAATAAAAACCTTTTCGAACCTGATATTTATAGTGTACTGGGAACCAGTTGCGAAATGTTATTTGTTTGATTTGTAAGCGTTTTATAATTTCCAAAACAAATTTAGAAATATTTCATTTCATCAATATTGTTTGTACAAATGGTTTTATGTTGTTTTTGGAGGCCTTCTTACAGTACAAATATAATTTAATATCAATAAAGTACCTTTTAAATTATCCATACAATGCCAATATGAAAATTTTGGCAACAAACATATCCATAAGGATTTATTTCAAAATATTTCTTAACACATTTCACAGTAGATACGATCATAATTATTCCGAACTTACTAAATGTATTATATATAAGACGCACACTAGTTAAGCATAATTAGATTTATTTATTTATGAAATTTATAAATAAATAAATATTTTTTTAATTAGCAATGTTATTCCAATAATTTTCTGATCATTAATCTACAGAAAAACAACCCTTTTCTTAATGGTTTAAAACAGGAATTTCGAAATGGTTTGATGCACCATTTTTAGGAGAACTATTTTGTGCATAAATTTGGAATGGTTTGTGTTGGAAGGTAATGGTGCGTGAGTCGTAGATCTCCGGTTATTGTTTTGTAAGCGAACAATACATCAAAACAAAATTATCTGCTCCAAAACTGTGGCATATTAAATTTTCTTTATTTTGTTTTTGCATTTCCTTCTGCAATTCCCTTATTTGTACTAATCATCTATTTGCAGCGTTTCTAAACTATTTACTTTAGTTTCAGAACCCATTCCTTACTTTCTACTATTTGATTTTTCATAAACAGATTTGTGATATAAATTTTTCCTTATCACTTCTTATTTAACTTTTAATAAAAAAATTTAAATACTACCCTAAAAAACTTATATGGTTTATTTTACCTTATATTATTATTTGTGTTGCACACAATATAGACGAACAAACTTTTTTATGAGTACAACTCCAAAAGAAGTAATAATTATAAACAATGTACAACATTATAGTTAGGAAATAACGTTATTTAATATTTCATATAAAATAATTGCCAAATTTAAATAGGTCTTTGCTATCCAGTATAGTTGTCCATTCCACATTTGTTTGTTAAATCTTGAAAGCTTACATAAACCATTAATGCTTTACAAGTATTTCCATAAGGGCTAAAATCCACTGAGGTAATAATGAAAACGACCTTTATTGTATAGATAGAATGGGCAAAAATTATCAAGTTTGCAATGAAATTAAATTCTAGTCTGTTGGTTTGCATATTTATTCGTCCAAAAATTATTTAACAAACACATATTAAAAAAGTTTAAAAGACGAAAACAGATCTTGAAAACATTATCCAAGTAAGTTACTTGTCACGCTTGGGTAAGAAGTGTTTGCTTGCTTCACTGGTTTCTCTATCGCCATTTTACTATTGGAGCAAAAGTTGTAGTTTTTATGCATTTTCGCCATAAAAATTGAATCACTTTTTAAACTCTTCAAATAAAATAATTTTATCAGTCATGTCTTGAATATTAATTTAATGTTAACATCGTAAATGCTTTTATGTTTGTTCAATTACTTTTATTCTTTAAATTCTTCTAGATCGTTCTGATGTCTTGTTTTATTATACACTTGATGCTTTAATGTTGGAGTTGCTACTGTTGATTGTTTGAAGCAATTGTCTAACAGAGTTTGTTTCTTACTTAGCTAGTTGAAGGTAAGATGTCTCGATTGTGTTTTATATATATTGTGAAAATTATTTGAACAAACTGAAAGTGTGGTAATCTATATTAGATATTGTGTAGTCTAAACATTAAAAAATGTATTCAATTTGTTCCTCCGCATCATTTTTTATTATCAAGCTTCAGCAATTTTTATAGTTCCAATACCATCTTATCAACGCGTACGTTGTGTTCCCATTGTTATGCAATTCCTGAAAATCTTGTATTTGTATAATATTCATCACGTCAATGTTTACGGGAAAGATATTCCAACAATTAATGTCGTTAAATAGCAACACCGAATTTATTTTGTGCTTAATTTGTGAGGAGAAGAACTTCTGTCTGCCGTGTAACCCGATCATCGTCATCACATTTTCCAGATCAGCTGCAACATCTCGACCGCTGTCCCTCACCTCACCTAATCGATTCCGTTTTCGATTACATCCATAAAAAAATCCAATTTTGACGGTTCTTCCAGTTTTTGAGGTTCACTTGAACTAACCAATTTTTTCAAACATTAAAAACAATTTTGTTCTATATTCAAAATGTATTTTGTAATGTAAGTTACTAATAGCAAATTTTTATAATTTTTTTTATTTATAATTAACTATACATAACATTAATTTGTATTCCTTTACACAACAATGACAGCTATTTTTTGGAGTTTATGTTTGTATATGTTTTGGAAATCTCTATTTAAAGAAAACGACCATTTATATAGTTATATTGTTCACTAACTTGTAAATAAATTATATATAACAATGTTTGAATACAATTAAATCAGATGATAAGAACTATATGACCGTCTTAGTTATTTAGCTAATATTGTTAAACAAGTTTTTTAGCTTTACTAATAAAGAAGTTTGTATCATTTTCTACTAAGATAAACTTTCACTATTTCATTAAACTATTGGAAGTATCTTTTAATATGATACAAAGTATTTAACCTATTTAAAAAATTATAGTTGAACTTTAATTTGTCATGTCTGTTTTAGATAGACTTTTTGTGCTACTTTGTGGTTCATCTGAATACAATATATTTTTATTGGACACAATAATGTTCGGCATTATAATTATTTTCATATTATAATTTATATTATATTAACCCTTTAAAGTCTGATTATTTTTGGCTATAAAAATAAATACATTACAGTTGTTATTAAATAAAAACCTTGTTGTACGCGACTTGTACATCCTTCAGTCATTATAAGGCTAAACATATTCGTATTCAACCAAGTCAGAATAAAAAATATAATGATATCAGGAATTTTTAATGTGTTAGTTCTGGGCTATCTGTCTATCCCCGTAAGCTATTGGACTGGACAGCCTCTCGGTTCATTTGATATTGTCTCTAGAAAGCCAATCTCTCCTTGCCTCTACCTCGTGGGGAGTAAAATTTGCGAGATTTCGGAAACCTTTTCAATTTAAACAACTGGACTATCAGGTTTGTTTTTTTGGAGAAAATTGAGTTTTATTCATTTATTTTGTAAATTAAGTTAGATTTCTGTATAATAATTTTTACTGTTGTCTTTTATAGTAAAATTAACTCTTATGACTTAGGTCACTATGTTTAAGCTTTTAGAAATTTCCCATTTAATATGTTAAATTGCATTTTGCAAATTAAATAAATAAATAAAACACTTGAGCAAGGAAATGTCTTTAACCATTCTCCATACGCTTGACTTAATTTTTAAGGATGTTTGCCCTAACGACACAAATCGTTTGGTGAAAATTTTAAAAAATCATTAGCTTTACGGATACATACATTTTTCTCAACTATGTTTTACTTCAATCATTTCATCACGCATCTGGATAAAGATAATTTTTAAAATCTATAATCAATGACCCATTTCTTATCATAATACTTCCAATTTTTGAATTCGATGATAAATTAATTCACATCTAACAAATTGTTTTAAAGTTTGTATAATTGTCTGACTCTATTTTTAGCATTCATACGATTTAAGCTTTTGATAATGTTTAAAAGTTTAAACTTATATTGTTAACTTCAATTCAAAAAATGTGTGGTACTTATTAAATTGAAAGCGAACTTTTGAACAAGGTTTGTCTGTAATAAAAATGTTCTCATTATTTGTTCTTCTCTAAAACGTTGTATCTAGACAATGACAACGAATTAGCATATGTTTTAAATGTATGAAAATGCGATTATTTAGTAGCCTTCACAAATAATATTTTGGTGAAATCTTTGCGCTGTTTGGAGGCAAATCAATCATACTAAATGACACACGAAAATGTCTTCTCGACAACCAGCAAGGATAAGTTCGAATCTGGTAATCAAGTTGCTAAATTATTTTCTTCTTTTATATTCTCTGATTTTATTTACATATTTATTGTGTACTAATGTAGTTTGTACACTTGATGTACCTTATATGCTGAACATATTAATAGTGTACTAATATACTTGGTACACTTGATATTATGTATTGATATACTTATTGTGTACTAATGTAGTTTGTACACTTGATGTACTTAATGTGCTGAACATAGTTAGTGTACTAATATACTCGGTACAATTGATATATTGTATTGATATAGTGTATTTTGTATGTTTGCTTACTTGTAATATATTTAATGTAGTTTATCAAATTTATTTTGTTTTATTTACAGTATGAACTAACTTCAACTAAAAATAACTTTTATGACTAGCTTATAATGTTGTTAAGGTTTAACTTCATTTTTAATTTAATTTAATTTATATTAAATATAAATATATCTTAACTATGTCTATATATTATCTGGTTAAACATTACTTCACAACCAAGACAAGTATAGCTTTCTTTATATATATAAACAAACAGACAAACATATTGCAACAATCTTTAAATGATTGCCGTAGAATAAACGACGTAAAATAAATGACTTAAAAGTGAAATACATGACGTGTACGTAATTTATTTAAATAAATTGCGTACTATAAATGACGTACAATGGGCGACGTAAAATGAATAGGCGTTAAGTAATATTACATATTCTGAAAATAGAAAATTCTGTAATTATTTTTTTG
>JARUHE010318212.1:0-11589 GCA_031471125.1 Archaeomysis grebnitzkii | reverse complement strand
CCAAAGACATACACATCTGATCAGAGAAAAATATTGGCGCATGATTTTCGCGCCAATACCTGTGGCGCTGACTGTATAGTCTTGAGTCTAAAAATCCCCGAAATAAAATGCAACGAATGCCTCGTTGAACCATGCCATACAATCCTTTCGAAAATTGCATTGCATGGTTAGATCCTTTTTGGTTGCAGGAGGTGTAACATTTCGACTGAGTGTGATTATCAGGACTTTTTGCCTGTCCAAGGATATTATATGAGGTTAGTACTTTTTTTTTGAGGTTAGTACTTTTTATTTTGAGGTTAGTACTTTTTATTTTTTGAGGTTAGTACTTTTTATTTTATGGGGTTAGTACTTTTTATCCAATGAAGTTACTACTTTTTATTTAATGAAGTTAGTACTTTTTATTTAATGAAGTTAGTACTTTTTGTTCAATGAAGTTAGTACTTTTTATTCAATGAAGTTAGTACTTTTTTATTTTATGAAGTTAATTTTTTTTATTTAATGATGTTAGTACTTTTTGTTTCATTATACTAACATATAAGATTTATAAGCACAACTTTGTTACATATTAATAAATATTATTTCCAACGTGTTTTAAACAATAAGGAATCTTGTTCATAATTTTCAGTTTTTATGAATAAATTATAGTTTAATGTTTGTGGGTGTGTTCAGGTTCTATTAACGTGGTCAGGTAATAGCAGTGTTATAATTGGTGTTTTTTCTCGCATTTTAGAAAATCCTTTTTGGTAAAAACACAGAATAGCTGTCCCCGTATGTATAATGTAATATAGTATACCTACACGGACAGCTATTCTGTATTTAGCCAAGAAGGATTTTTCTAAAATACAAGAAAAAAACACCAATTTTGACACATTGGGTAATAGATATACGAGTAATAGTTGTTTTAGGCAAACTATTTTTTACTAAAACTAACAAATAGATGTATTATACTTTTTTATTAACAAACAACAGACATATTTCACTCTAACTTTCAGCTATGAACACATTTTAAATAGGTGAACAATAGCACAAATGAGGTAACCTACATTTAAATAACATAGAACTTACCTCACTTGTGTTGTTATCGAGCCAAATAATAGAGCAAGTTTTCATCACCTAATTTTCAAAAATGTTGATGGTGTAGTGAGATAGTTTTGAATCTCACTTTTTATAAGGCATCGCTAAAAACATTTTTTCATTATGGAAATGCATATTAATGAATAAATATTTACATCTTTTTGCCTATTAACATATTTTAACTTAACATCTCAACCGTTTTTTGTAACACCGGTGATATTTCATCTTATGTAACACCTGTGTTACTTCATCTTATCTTACACCAGTGATACATATTAAATTTGTTCTGTTTTTAATTACTTTATACAGGTAACTATAGTTATGTGTATAAAGTAATTAAAAACATAACTAACTTAATATGTATCACTGGTGTCACATAAAATGAAGTTAAACATCATACTTCTGTAACACCAGTGTTACAAAACACGGCTAAGCTGTTAAGTTCTCCATCAATTTTTTTTCTTTTCATATTTGGTTGTTGTCTTTTTCCATCCCAATCATGTACCTTTGTTTTTTTCTTTAAATTTTTCTGTTAACTCGCGTGTTGGTTGAATAATATTTTTTTGTTTCTGTGGTCGTTAAGTTTATTCTTCGGGTTCGGTTCTAGTGTTACCAAATTTATTTTCACTAATTTCAAAGTTATAGTGACGGATTAGTTTTTAAATTTTTCTTATGTTAGTTGAAATAATTGTTTGTTATCAAATTTACTTTTACTAATTTTAAAGCTATAGCGACGGATTATTTATTAATTTTTTCTTATGTTAGTTAAAACAGTTGTATGTCCTAATGTTAGTGTAAGACTAAACAAATCAATGGCAATTAACAATCGCATGGTGATACGCTATGGCTTGATTTTTCCTACTTAAAAAAAACTTTTATTAACCATTTGTTGAAACTTGAAAGGTAATGTATTTTTTACCATGTGT
Source organism: Archaeomysis grebnitzkii (assembly GCA_031471125.1). Taxonomy (NCBI): domain Eukaryota; kingdom Metazoa; phylum Arthropoda; class Malacostraca; order Mysida; family Mysidae; genus Archaeomysis; species Archaeomysis grebnitzkii. The sequence goes on along the minus strand of JARUHE010318212.1, from coordinate 9,589 downwards.
ATTTTTTACCATGAAAGGTAATGTATTTTTTACCATGTGTATTTTTTACCATGAAAGGTAATGTATTTTTTACCGTGTGTTGAATCAAAGATGCTTTGTCTTTTAATTCAATTTATTTTAAGAATATTGATAGTTTTATTATTTTCCCTGCAATTGTTTTTTTATTTTAACTTTCAGTTTTTATTTCATTGTATTCTTTTATATGGACCAAATGTTATCAAATTAAATCTAATAATTGGTCATAATTATCCAAAACTAAACTTACATTTCACTAATTCACAGATTTTTGCATTAATTACATAAGTAAAAAGTTTAGTTTTAAATCATTTCTAAACAATAAAAATAGTTTCGGAATATCTTCATTAATTTAAACCAACTAATTCATCAACGTAGCACTTTTATTATTTAATTTAGATCTCTACATGTTGCCAAATCGTATTTTTTAATTTAATTTAGATCTCTACATGTTGCCAAATCGTATTTTTTAATTTAATTTAAATCTCTACATGTTGCCATATCGTATTTCTTAATTTAATTTAGATCTCTACATGTTGCCAAATCGTATTTTTTAATTTAACTTAAATCTCTACATGTTGCCATATCGTATTTTTTTAATTGATTTATTTCAACAAATTTTACCACCAAAAAAATTATGAACTGACGCCAATAATTGACTTTCCACCGCCAGGTCCGACGTGTGGAAGACGCCGATTGACGCCAGGAACAACTGGTGGGGATTCAACACCACCGCTGCCGTCTCTGGACGCATCCACGAAAAACGGGATGACGTCACACTTCTCAACGTGGATTTCTCGTGAGTGAATTCGTTTGTTTGTTTGTTTTTATTTTCATAGTTTGTCACTTTTCTAATTTGTTTTGTTCCTTTTTTATTCTATTTTCATAGTTTGTCACTTTTATAGTTTTTTGGTTCCTTTTTTTATTTTGTTTTCATAACTCGCTTCTTCCTTTATGTTGTTTCCATAACTTTGTTTCTTTTTTATTTTATTTTCATATTTTATCACTTTTTTATTTGTTTAATTTTCATAGTTTATCACTTTTTTATTCTTTTTATTTTGTATAGCTTGTCACTTTTTCATTTTGGTTCGTTTCTTTTTGTATTGTTTTCGGTAATTTCATTAAACTTCTACGATTATTAAATATGTATATAACTGTCCTGATATTTCATATTTACATTTATAGAACCGTTCACATCACTTTTACAACATGTTTTGTCATGTATTAGTATTCAGTATGAACAAACATTTAATGCTGTGTGTTGCTCTAGTCCTGTGTATTTTTTTTTTAATTTCTTACCATTTTCAGATCGTGGAAACTGAACAACTACACTCTCCTTAGTGGATGTGAACCAGGATTCACATTTATAGGCGATGCTTGCTACCTGTATGTAGGATCCCCGGTCACGCATAGTGAAGCCAAGGATTTCTGTCGAAGGGCCAACGCTTCCCTGCCGTTCCTGCAGAAGTATTACGGAGAAGTGCAGGTAGGTCATCGTTAGACTTAAACTAGTGAGGATAACTTACTTGTGTACCCATATCCGTTGAGAATTTATGGGTCTAGTGAGAATAACTTCCTTGTGTGCCTAAACCCATTGTAAATTTATGGATCTAGTGAGAAAACCTACCTATGTACCCATATTCATTGAGAATTTATAGGTTGACTGGCGATAACCTACTTCTCAGTAATAATATGTTTCTGCTCAAATTGTTATCAAATAAATGAAATATTTTATAACAATTAGAAATAAATATTAATTATATTTTTATTTGTTTCTCCATATTTTATTTATGCAGTGGGTTAGAAAAAAATGATATTTTGAGTTTTTATACACTTCTAAACGGATAATTATTAAGTTACAAAATGTCATCTTATTATGACTTAAATTTCAGCTATGGATCAAAAAGCAACAGCCTGAGTACATGTGGGAGTATGACATGATTTGGGTGCAGCATTATGACGTCATTTCCGGCACAGCTGCCTTTGTTAACCGACATGTCAGGGCCGTTGATCCTAACCTAAACCTTCCTTTCATCTGTGAATCTGGTAAGACAGTTTTTTTTTATTTTTGATGCTGGCATTAAATACAAAATCAATTTTTTTAAAAATAATAAATAGTTTGAAACTTTTAAAATTCTTCTTTTTTGTTTTAAATAATAAATAGTTTGAAACTTTTACAATTCTTTTTTTTAAATAATAAATAGTTTGAAATTTTTAAAATTTGTCTTCCATAAATTTTTGTTGTTCTCATCATTTTGTATTCATTCAGATCCAGATGATACGATCGACCCGATGGCCTGGGCATCAGACACTCTGGTGCTCGGAGTGATTGCCGCTGCGATTGGTTGCTTTTTGCTGATCATCGCTTGCGTGTCTTGCTGGGCTTGTAAGTCGAAGCACAGAAGGAAGGAGAGGATGGTGAGGAGGAACTCCATCCGAGCTTCCATCAGGTCCAACCGATCTGCCTTCTCAACCACGAGTGCAGGTTTCAGCGATGTTGGGCATCAACGGAGGTTTATTGATGTAAGAATCGTCTCCTTGATTGTTTTGTTTTTTCCTTTATGAAGAATTTTCTACATTACCTTTCTCTGTTTTTTCTGTTAATAAAAGTTTGTTAATGTGTGGAAGGCTCTATCATTTTTTCTTTCTCATTGTTCATGTTAGGTAATACTTCTAAAAATGTATTTAATCTGGTAGTGCTAACTGCCATGCGCAGCAGCTATAGGACTCCGTAAAATGTTTTTTTAGATTAATTCAATGTAATTAAATATTTATTTAAATTCAAAGAAATTTTAACCTCAATTTGATTTAAGTGTTTAATTCAGTTTAATTAGGTATTTAGTTTTTTTATTTAACTATTGAACTCAATTTAATTACGTATTTAACTTAATTTAATTAAACATCCAAACCAATTTAACGAAGTATTAAATTCCATATTTAATTTAATGAAGTTTAACTCGATCCAATTCAATTATCTATTTAAGCTAATTTAATGACTTATTTAATCTGATTTAAGTATTTATTTAATGACATTATTTTGAACTATTCAACCATTAACATCAAAATTCGTCCCTCCCCCTCCCCCCTCCAGGACCCCCAAAGGGTGAGCACAATGAAGTCGATGGGCGGCACCAGCATCGCCTCCACCAGAGCCAACGGCCTCAATTCCTCCTTCGATTCCATCGCCAAGTCCGCCCTCAACGCCTCCGTCGACGACGATCCTTCCTTCACCGTCTACGAGACCACGCGACCCACCAACAATTATGGCGCCAGTTTTGATGCGCGGTAAATTCTCGCTTCTTCTTCTGAAATATTGCCTTTTTTGTTTTCACTTCTTCTTCTGAAATAATGCCTTTTTTGTTTTCACTTCTTCTTCTGAAATAATGCCTTTTTTGTTTTCACTTCTTCTTCTGAAATAATGCATTTTTTGTTTTCACTTCTTCGTCTGAAATTATGTCTTTTTTTGTTTTCACTTCTTCTTCTGAAATAATGCCTTTTTTGTTTTCACTTCTTCTTCTGAAATAATGCCTTTTTGTTTTCACTTCTTCTTCTGAAATAGTTCTCTTTTGTATTCAATTTGTTTCAAATTGTTCTTTTTTCATCTCATTTTCTTATTTTTAAATTACATATTTTTTATTTCCCTTCTTTTTAGATTATTTGTTTTTTATTTCACTTCATTTTAGATTGTTCTTTCTTTGTTTACTTTTTCTTATTATTAATTTATTGTATTTATATATTTATCACAGCACCTTTCAACTATTTTTGTATTTATTCAATACAATACATAGCTTAGTCATTACAATTTAATTTTATGTAATATAAAAAAAGGTTTGTATGGATATAAGAATGGTCAAGCAAGAATTTATTTTATATGTAATTTCTTTTTTATTAGTTTATTGATGCATTGTTTGTTTATATGTGGCTCATTATTTGTTTGTTAACTTTTCATTTGATTGTTTGTTTCTTAATTTACCTATAATTATTTGTTTGTTTAGTTTGTATTTGATTGTTAATGTTTGTTTATTTTTCATTGTATGGTAAATATTATTTTATTTGGCCAAGTTTTTCATACCATTGTTTCATTTAAGGAATTCGACTTGTTAATTGGTTTGCCAAAATTTGTGTTTATTAATTCATATACCATTGAAAAATATTTTTTTTAGTTAATTTTTCTTTTCTTGTGTTTGGTCAGATTGAATTTCAATGAAATTGTTTGTATTGGTTATTCAATTGTGTTTGCCCCGAGTCATACATTTTCCTTCTTCTCTCTCTGTGATCTTAAAATCTTGTAGTTTGTTTACCTTGAATTAGATCAAATTAGATTAAATTTGATTAAATTACCTTAAATTATATGGAAAATCGTAGCCTTTTGGATCATCAATGAATGTTTCTGATGAGTATTTAGTTCCATAAACTTAATTCCATTTTCATATTCAATATAATTATTATAATTAATATAATAATAATAATAATAATTATTATAATTAATATAATAATAATAATAATAATTATTATAATTAATATAATAATAATAATAATAATAATTATTATAATAATGATTTCATATTCAAAATAATTACAACTTTGTATTTTATACAGAAAATAATTTTGTTTCATTTTAAAGTTTTATTTTTATAAATAACTGAAATTATTATTTTTTTAAGCATGATTTATAACTGTATGTGTTGTATGTAAAATTTGATTTTATTTTAAAGACCTGATTGTTGTTTTGTTTATATTAAATGTGAAAAATTGTAGTGTTTTATAATATAAATTTTTATATAAATCATGTATTAACTCTAAAAAATTAAACTGAATTTGCAAAAAAAAATTTAAACTGTAAATAATAAAAATTTATATTTATAATTTAACACTTAAAAGTATATATAATGGTGGTGCAAACGAGTCATTTTGAAAAGTAAAAAGTTTTAATGCTTTTTAACTTTGTAAAATTTATAATAACAAAAATGTAATTTTTTAATACACATAAATTGTAGATAATATAGATGTGAAGTATGATAAGAAAAAATGATACAGTTCTAATAAAAAATATTTTGATTCTCTGGCCAAAAATGTATCTTTTTCACAAGATAAAAAAAATCGATTTCATATTTTCAAAATTATGTAGGCATAAAATTTGCAATGATGATTGCCTAGGAAAAGACTAATCCTGAATAATGTTTCAAATAACTTTTTATAGTCTCAATATAAATCTAAACCGTGTTCTCGACTGCACTGATTCTTGATCTAAATCACATTGACACAATGTTATATTATTTTGATCTAAATCAATAAAACGTCCGGTCGAGAATACGCTATACCATTTGCACCACCAATATAAACCAACAAATGACAAAACGTTGGTGAAATCGCCACTTAAGAGAAAAGAATTTTACTGGTAAGTAATTTTGGCAACTTTCGTTGAACCAGATTTGTTAAAGACCCAAAACTGGAGAACGAGAATGTGAACGCCCTGGTGCAACCCACCTTCGACATGACCTTCCAGAACCATGGGTACAAAGACAACTCAACCTTTGCCTCCATGGATGGGTTCGCTTCCAGGGATGGTCTGGACCAGCGGTGGCAAGGGTCCGTGAATAATCTGCCGGGTTCCAGGTGGGTGACTTGTTTGGGCGATACTTTGGTCAGACTATAACACATCTTCTTATTCTTATGGGGATGGTCATTAGCCATCATAATATGCGTATGGTTATGGTCATTAACGATTATTAAGGGTTATGGACAATACTAACATTTATTCAAGATAGGTGATTTCGATGGTCATCTGGTTTTGAGTAAGAGTAAGACTTCAACTCTTTAACATTTTTTGCAATGAAACAATTCGGGTTATTTTCAATACTAACTTCAATATAATTCAGTTATTATGTCAAAGTTATTCAGGTGTTGGATGATTAAGTAAAATTACAGTTTCAGGGTGTTCAACTATTTTTTTGGTCAGTCATTTTGTGAAAGTTTTAGTAATTCAAGAATCTTATTCATAGGCTACAAATTGTATTGCTTCAGTGTATATTTGAACGAGTTTGTTTGTCTAAAAACTATGTAAATCAGACTTAAATACAATTTCCAGAATAATAATACCTACTTTGGGATACTTTGATTAATGTGAAAAATTTGACATAAAATGGCACAAACGTTCCTACTTTTATTGTTTTTTATTTTAGTTTGCCCTGAGTTGCAAAATTTCAACCACCAGTACTTCAAAATTGTTGTGCATCGTTATAATTTACAATCGCACATTTAATAACTTTTAATGTAAAATTCAAGATTAATGTTAATGTTGTAAGATTAAGTTTGCATGTTTTGCTCACTTTTGGACCGATATTGAATTTTTAATATAAATATTTTGAGAATAGTATAAACAATATTTGTTGTAATTAATTCACAAATTCGTGTGTTTAGAGACGGGCTCACAATTTGTATTTTTCAAATGAAAAAACAAAAATCGCCAAACTTTGGAAATTACTGGTAAGATTAGTTTTAAGTATTTGATGCAATTTAGAATTGCAATATTTCACAACATCTCCAAGTTGTGTTGACAACTCAAGCGTCACTGTTATGATATTTGCTGTAATGTTATGATAGTTGCTATAATGTCATGGTAGTTGCTATAATACTATATTAGTTGCAATAATGTTATGATAGTTGCTATAATGCTATGATAGTTGCTATAATTCCATGGTAGTTGCTATAATACTATAGTAGTTGCGATAGTATTATGATCGTTGCTATAATTCATTGAATAAAAATCACTTGGAGATGTTTTGAACGTTAGTTTAAAGCTTTTATGAAAATGTTTTGCTTATCTTAAAATCGAATAATATTCTAGAATCTAGAATAATTTCAAACATGAGCAGGGCGTAAATCGAGAAGTTTTTCCAAATTGGAGACACCTTTCAGAACATCACTCGTCGAATATTTGATTGTTGTTTTAATAATTTTGTATTTTAGTATTCTACTATCTTAATATTTCAATGTTATTTTAACAATTTTGTATATTTTGTAAATATTTGTATATTTTGTATATATTCTAAGAAACTTTTATTCGCCATAATTTATAGTGTAAATGAATAGTTAAGGATTTATGAATTTTCTTTTAAAATTGGATCACAAAAATAGAGTTAGATTTACGCTCTGAATATGAGATAGAGCAATACTTCCTAAACAGTCAAAAATATATTTATTTATATTATAGCTAATTCTTAGTTACGTTTGAAAACGTGCTTTATCTATATGTCACCTAAGCTTATGTAAAGTAGGAATAACAAACAATATCTCTTCAGTACAACATGGTCTTAACCCTATAACGCCCGAATTATTTATGTCATAAGATCTATAACCCAACAATGTTTGCATTGAAAATAAGCTTTTTTAAATGTCACTTAAAAGACCCAATGGGCGTTATAGGGTTAATTGTCTACCATTTATTGTACCATAATCAGGAAAAAGAGGCACTTTGCAGAACCTCAATCGTCGAATATTTCATTGTTATTTTAATAATTTCTTAAATGTTTTGATATTGTAAGAAACTTTTATTCCTCACTAATTAGTGCGTAAATGAATGTTTAAGGAGTTATGAGAGGTTTTAAATTGGAGGCACTCATTGGCGGACATCACTTTATATTTTGTAATTTGTGTTTTTATATAAAAAAAACCCACATTCATTTTTAATTGTTTTTTAAATTAATGTTATTTTTATATATATGGATCATTGTATCCGAATTAAAGATAGATAGATTAGCACGAAAATAGCGTTAGATTTACGTTCTGGTACCAATGGGTTTTCTTAAGTCTGGCTCGTTAAACGTTTTAGCAATAACCTTTTGTGCTGTGATTGTTTTTAGCATGAAATTAGCTTTGCTAAGGCGTATGAAATATAACATGTCTTGCTTGTACATTTTTAATCGTTTATATAGTTTATCATTTAAATGTTTTCATTTTTATCAGATTTACTTCATTCAACTCAAAAACTCTTGCTTGACTTACTTATTGATCAAAATTTACATTTAAAAACTAGGGAATAACGTTTTTTTTTAATTATAAAGCTATTGATGTACAACAGTTAACATTATAATAATTGTAATTATAAAATGTAATTATTTTTATCTTAAAAACGCATTTTTGCTTTAAATCATAATTATGAAACGAAAGTAAATGAAGCAATTCATAAAAAAATATATTTTTATCAATTTCTGTAAAACATTAATTTTAATACTTTAAAAACAGATTTGTATTAATTTCTTTAATAAATATTTTATAAATATAAATAAATAAATAAATAAATATAAATTTTAATACTTTGGAAATAGATTTTTATCAATTTCTTTAATAAATATTTAATAATAATAAAAAGATAAATTAATAAATATACATTTTAATACTTTAAACATAGATTGCCTATCACTTACGAAGACCAACAGTACAATTCCTACGATGATGAATCTTGGGACTCTGAGGAAAACTGTCCTGCATTTAGAAATCACCCACAAACTAGTAGTATGCAATTGACGCATGAAATTATGCCATTCATAAACACTGTGGAACCAAACAGTTTTGGACTAACGACAAAAATGTTGCCACTAGGAACTGAAATGGTTCCAATACCAACGGATGCTCAATCGACGTTTGTGAAAATCAACACTCACGAGCCAAACAATTATCTCAACTCTCAGGGTGACCAACATGGGGATGCGACAGATTTCGAAACTTTCGGCAAACGTTTCTCGCATTACGATCCCGACGAAACAGTTGAGTAGCCATGCGGCAATTATGGGAGAACTGCAATGAAATTTCATAGTATGAAGATAACAAAGGTCATTAAAGACACTTTCTTTGTAGAATAAACCACCCATACTATGAAGTCTTCATCAGATTCACCAAAATAATTACTGCATCGGAAAAAATATAAATGTTTGTGGATTTCTATATTTGATTTATTTGCCCGCCATTATTTTTTGATTGGGGAAGTGCCTTTATTGTGTTGTAATAGGTTAACCTTTTTTGTTTTGTTTCCATAATTTGAATAGTCAAAATTTGTTTATATGTTGGGTGATTAAATTGTAATTAAATTTCTGTCACAATTGTGTGTTAGGTGGTATAGAAACTCAGAATGAAATTAATAAAAAACAAGTCAGAATCTTATTTTTTTTATTTTGCAAGTTACGATAATGAAATTAAGATGAAAGTGTGTAACAATTCACTCTACTTTAAATGACATTTTTATCAAGTAGGTTGGCATTCATTTGAATGATAATTTAGGTCATTTATAATTTATTGTTATTAATTGTAACGCACTGATGCAATCAGAAGTGAATTTCAAGCAAAATGAAACAGAAAATTGCTCGACTCTTGAAAAAGAGTAAAATAGCACACTGCTCAATTAACGCCGATTCTCCTTCAGTTGTGAATAAACTTTCTAATAAAAACTAATTCATATGATCAGCTGTAGATAGTAAACAATATTTAAATAGTTTGTGGTATATATACTGTATTTTTTGTTGTTGTGATGTAAATGTAAAAAATGATATTATCAAAAGTATATATAGCATTATATTTA
>JARUHE010318201.1:0-11589 GCA_031471125.1 Archaeomysis grebnitzkii | reverse complement strand
TTTTATTTATGCATCAATGGATTGGAAATGAAGTACACATGAAAAGTATCTAAGGTGATTTTTTCTAAAATGATGTTATCTCACTTTGTAACACCATTTTTGATTTGATATTTTTAGAGAAAATTTTTTTTTAAGTTACTGAATGAATCATCGCGAGACATTTGAACCGTCCGCTTCGTGGATTACTAGTTGATCTTAGGGCAATGATCATTCAACATAAATCAAAGAAATTTGCATTAGGAGTAATTTATCTTCAATACAAATTTTTCTAAAACTTAAATTTATTGAAATAACTATGTTTTTATGGTGCTTATGAACTTTAAATTTTTTCAAAAGTAGGCTAAATTTTGTTTATTTTTTTGTTTTAGAGCAATAGTCGTGTAACATAAACAAAGCCGTTAATATCCAACTTTTGGAAGATTCTTTTATACAAACTTTATTAAAAGAGGTTTTGGTCTTTTACTGAAACCATTTGTCACCTTTGGTTGATGGATGCCCTATTATATCCAAATTTTTCCTGTTGCCAAAATATTTTATCACCAATAAACTGGAAGAGTGCCAAAGTTTGTTTTAAAACAGGGTTGCCATTTTCCTTCAAACTCTCCTTCACTTTTGTAATTTGTCCTTCAAAATGAAGAAGTGGTGGAGGTTTTTGTACTTAGAAAATTTAGATCTAAATGAAATTCATTTTACTTTCTTTAATGTCATTGCTAACTATTATTTATTTAATACAAATTGATTGAGATATAAATATAAACAACATTTTATGAGTATTTATTAGTGGAAACATGAGGTACCGTTCGATGAGTTTTTCTTAATTTTTGTTAACAATTTGTGGACTTGTTTTTTTCTAAAGTAGAGTAAATTTATTTTTAATTTTTGGTTTTACAGCAATACTTATTGAACATAAATTAAAACTCTATTCATTATGAAAGATCCATTTTAAATATAATTTCCTCTAAAACTTGAATTTATTGAAATAACTACTTTCGTTGATTTTCAACTTTTTTTCAAAAGTAGACTAAACAATTTTTTGTTTTACAGCAATACTTATTGAACATAAATGAAGGATAAATGCATTATGAATGGTTCATCTTCAATAAAATTTTCTGTAAAACGTGAATTTATTGAAATAACCCCGTTTGTATGCTGTTTTTCAACTTGTATATTTTTCTAAAGTAGAAAAAACAATTTTTTTATTTTTCGTTTTATAGCAATAATTATTGAACATAAATGAAAGATATATGTATTATGAATGGTTCACCTTGAATAAAATTTTCTGTAAAACTTGAATTTATTGAAATAACTCTGTTTTTATGTTGTCTTTATTTTAGACTTGTTTTTTTTTCAAAAGTATAGTGAACATTTTTTATTTTGGTTTACAGTGATAATTATTGAACATAAATGAAAGACATATGCATTATGAATAAATTATCTTAAATATTTGTTTTTGTAAAACTTGAATTTGTTAAAATAACTAAGTTTTTATATGAACTTGTAGTTTTTTTAAAGCCAATATTTATTGAAAATTTTAAGTTTTCATTGGTTAGATAGGACAATGTATTTTGCAAAAAACATTGAATTTAGTTTGCTTTCAATACAGTCTCTGTCAAGTATGTATAACAAACCTTTTTATAAAAGTAGCATATCGAGAACAAAAATATTTTGATTAAAAGTTTTGTTTTTATATTTTAGTTTGATTCATGCATTAATTGGATGAAAAATGTCTGCATTCGAAGATCCATTGGTATTGAGCATTGCTTTATTTCTTCATTTGAACAGTTAAAGGCCAAGCTGTTGATTTCAGCTATCTAGCTAATTTTGTGTGTAATATTTTTGAACTGTGATCTGTAGTTTAAACGATTTAGATAAAATTTATTTTGTTGAAATTTGTTTTTGGTTATAATTGTTATAAAATCTGATTTTTCTTTTATTTTCATAATATGTATTATAGTTCTATTCTTTAAAGGAATGCCTAGCTATAGTGATAAATAGTCCTGCTGTTCTGTGCTCAGCAGTATAAAATGTCCCCCATATTAATATATATTATGCACCCTACACTCCTTCACTTTTTTTATGAAGGATTGGCAACCCTGATATATATATATACATGTAGAGTTGTGTAAAATGTTTTTCTTGGTACATTTCTTATCAAAAGTACATGATAACTCATTTAAAAAAAATCTTTTAAGGTTTATGAATTTCATAAAAATTGTATTCAATGTAAAAATTATTTACTATTTACATTGAAGAATACTTTTATATGGTTCAAAAATGGTAGAAGAAATAATATTTTAAAAAGTGGTCATGCATATTTGATAAGAAATTTGAAGCTCCTCAAGGAAGTGTTCTGCTTTTTTCTCTAACTACCCCTCAAGAAATAATATTTTAAAAAGTGGTCATGCATATTTGATAAGAAATGTGGAGCTCCTCAAGGAAGTGTTCTGCTCTTTTCTCTAACTACCCCTCAAGAAACACTACATCTAGTGTACCAAACATACCACTCTTACAAAAAAAATTTGAAGATTGACTCCAAACAATTAGAATGTTAGCATCCTTAAGCAAAAATACTTTTATATGGTTCAGAAATTGTAGATGAAATGATATTTTAAAAAGTGGTCATGCATATTTGATAAGAAATGTGGGGTTCCTCAAGGACATATTCTATGTTGTTTTCTAACTACCCCTCAAGAAACACTACAACCAGTGCACCAAACAACCACTCTTAATTTACAAAAAATATACTTTTGAAGATTGGCTCCAAACAATTAGAATGTAAGCATCCTTAACCAAATATGCATCAGACATGCATCAGTCAAACATTCACCTGAAACTTAGCACATGTGACAGTAATGGAACATTTAAACTCTTTAAAATTAAATATAACAAAAACTTTGGCAAGCACAACATTTGGACTGTAACATAAATTGAATTATGTTCTCAATAATTTAGTTGGAAAAGTATTTTGCATCAGGTTAAAAATAATTGATTTCAAAGTAAAAATAGTTTTGCAATATGTTCACTTGTTTCCAACTCAAAATGATAATGCAAGATTACAGATGTAAGTTTATTGTTGGTACAAAAGACTTCACTTTGTGTTTGTCAGTGTTAATGCAAACATGGATTCTTAATGGTCTACTATTAAGAAAGTATTAAGTTATCAATTGTAAAGAAATAAAATTTATTAATATACATATTGTACAGTTAAAATAATGTTAATGAAATAAATAAGATTAAAACTAAGGAATAAAGAATTTAAAATAAAATGTTTTATTTCCTTGAACTTTAATTATAAGCTAAACATCACAGGACACTTTGGAATTTGATCTTATAAAAGACACAAATCTATTAAAAATAGAGTATAACTTTATATTTCACCTGAACAGATTTTTAAAATGTTGAATCATTACAACAATTTAAGTTGAATATTCAAAATAATGGTCAAATTGACTTGTCATAAGTGATTTATAATTGCTCAAAGCAACTCGAGAATTTCATATTTCGTGACGTCATCGTGAGGTCATGTGTCATGACTTTAAAATTGTTCTGGAGGCGAGAGTATAAGTACTAGAACCTTTAAATTTTCACTGTATATACTCGAATGGCATATTAATCTCGTAACATTTTGCTTTTTTTCAAATTCTTCTTTTGTCATGAAATATGATCGTCGCAATTTAGACTTTGGCAAAGAAAACGCCCATTTTCACTTATTTTAAACCATTTTACGTAACTTCGAATTTTTATAGTTTGACAGTTACATGCGGTTAATTTATTTTCTATTTAAACAAGAACTAATTATTCTTAATCTATGTAACTATATTTTAAATTGGCTAAATAAAACTGTTTGATTTTTATATTTATGGATAATTAAAATAAAATTGAAGTTAATTATTTGTTTACATTATAAACTATGCTTAATGCTACAATGATTAGACAAAATTATATTTATTGTGGCTTTAGCTATTTTTACATATTGGCATTACAATGGTTACGGTCGGATGCAGACGCGAAAATTTGCAACTCGTTATACAACTGTGAATTACAAACGTTATCAGTTCAGCAGAACGCCAGAAAGTATATTTTTATTTTAAATGCGGCTTAAATGTCGAGCGATTATTTATTTTTATAACATAGAATTGTAAAAATTAAAATTATAAAATATAATTGGCAATAACAAAATTTATTTTTATATTTATACATGAATACTTATTGTTATATTTTGAAAATTTGAAACAACAATATAAAGAAAATAAACTTGAACTTAATGATGAATGTGAAATATTTGATTTCTCTACATTTAACCTAAATTAACAAACGGAAATTGTCTAAAAATAAATCTCTTGCATTATATTGTAAGCATATTGGTTGTTCAGTTAGTAAAACTTGATGCAAAAATACTAAAAAAAACAAAAAACAAACAAGTTATTAAGAAAACAAAGACTTGAATCTTTTGTTGAATGTCCGGACGACGCAGACGACGGAAAAGTAACACCTATGTCTTAACTTCGTTTCACTCGCTCGACAAAAACTCTAAATAAATTATTAACCTTGTAATGAATGCATGTCGGTAAAAAAATCAAATTCCTGATAAAGTTCATAAAGCACAGTACATTTACGGTTGTATAACGAGCTGCAGTCTAGAAATCTGCAGTTTGGATGCAAATTTTCACATCTGCATCCGACTGTAACCAATTTTAACTGGATAACACTTTGAGTTACATGAACACCCATTTTGCCCTCTCCTCATAAAATTGGATCACCAACTGAGGAAATCTTATGTTGGCTTCTTTGGCTGGCACAAGATCGGGTTCGTCACTCCCTTGCCTAGAAAAGTCAATGTTATTTACTTATTATGGAAAAACAAATTAAAAGCAAAAATAGTACAGAAACGAACCATACTTCAGAAAAGTCAATTAAATCTAAAACTGGGATATCATTAAGAACCTTCCTAAATGAAACTCTGGCCAACCAGATTGTGCTCTGACGAGTAGGTTGTAAATGTTAAAATAATAGATACATTGGTGAGGTAAGATCAACCGCTGAACACAACCTTTCCGTCTGCACAGTCGAGCATTTGATAGGTAAATGATGATGGTACATTGGGCAGTTTGGTGTTTGATGTATATTGGGAGCTGTTCATGAATAGTGGTGATCTATTTGTTATGGGAGTTTGTTCACTGGTTTTGGTCTGGTGCTGGTCTATTGAGAGTTGTTTTGATTAGCATTTGTGTGGTTTGGTATTTTGTAGTGATGGGACGATACCAAATTATTTAACGATTCGGATTCTATTCAAATATCCCGATTTCCAATATGATTCCGATACCTGATTATTTTATATTTATTTTTTATCTGGCTAGATATTTAGCTACATAATGGTACCTTACCAAGTATCATATTGAATCAACAATTTATCCATAATTTCATAAGTTAATTTGCAGTGTTTACCGGAGGCTGAAACTTGTATAACCCTTAATTCATAAGCTTTTGTAAACATTCAATTTAATTCATAATCATAATTAAATTGAAGCACTTTTTATGTATCTGAATTGGCCTTAAATTTTGGAACTCCGATTCCAATTCCTTGAAAAACGTCCGATATTCCAATACGATTCCGATTATTGGTTCCATCACTGGTATTTTGTCTGTTGAGGTGTGATGCTACTGTTGGTTGTGTAGTTTATTGTCAAAATTTGTTTGTTTTGCATCTTGGGTTTGTTTACCTTTGTGTGAGGGTGTAGAGTGGATGGTGCCATTTGTCTTAATTGGGAGGCATGTAGTTGTAAGAGTTTTGATTCTTCATGCAAGTGTTGTGCGATGGTGTCTAGTATACATCTAGTGATTGTGTTTTGTATTTTCTTTAGAGCGTATTGATGATAGGTGACCAGATAGTTTTGAGTGTATTATATTATGGGTCTGATTACTTTTTGTATGTAATTAGTATTGTTTCTATAGATGTTTGTTTTTCTAGTATTTGATTCTTTGTGTGGTTGATGTTGGCTAGGTCTGAGGTTTTATTGGCATTTAGTGAAAGATTGTGTTGTGCTGTACAGTTGTATATTTCTGGGTAGGATAGTGTTTGTTGTTCAGCAATTAGTGGGTTGATAGGACTTGTCATCTGCATATATTGTTTGTGCATTGTGTGGTGGTTCTGGGAGGTCGGCAATTTAGATGTTGGGAATGATAATCCTATTTGATGTTTCTTTGTATGAATATTTAAATTGAATGTATTTTGGTGTATGACATTGAATGCTTTGGACATTTAGAGTGCTATTGTAATTGTGTGTGGGTGGGTGATTTTTTGTTGAAGCCTGATATGTTATTAATTTTGTGGAGTGCTATGGTATTTTGTTGCCTGAAGCCATGTTTGTGATCTTGATGGTGAAATAAGGGAGTAAGATCTTTTCCAGTGTCTTTGCTATGGGGGATAGGAATGAAACGGTCTGTATGAAATGCCTTTAGCTAGATCTTTGTTGAGTGAGTATTCGTACTGTTTTGGCAATTTCACATATGTTTAGGATTGTTTGTAATTATGGCTGTATTTAACCTGTTTGTTGTATATTCTATTGCTGTGGGTCCTAGATGTTTTATGTTTATGTTGTCATGTCCTCTGGAGTTGTTAGTTTTTCAAGTTGTGCAATTTTGGAATTGGCTGCATTGATGTTAAATCCTTTGTGTCTGTCCAGTTTCTTATTGTTTCTATGAGGTTTGTGTGTAATTAAGTTGAAGTTTATGGCTGTTTGTTTGTTATAGCAGTGTTGTTGTTGAAAGTGATTGTTTAGTTAATTAATCATCATTCATAGTTCCTCACTTAATATGTATAGACAGCACAAAATTCATCCTTAAAGTTACACATACATGCTAGTTTATCTAACCTTGCTTACCATTTTATTAAGAACATCCGCTCTCCACTAGAGTTTGTTGCATCAAGGATTGCTTCAGCCTTAAGAAGATGATCGTCATTCTGCAAAATATAACAAAAATTGCTTTATGTTTTTGGATAGTCTACAAATACTCAGAATCTATTTTAATATTTGGATGAAACATGTATGACCAACAATCAAATAAACAAGAAATAATTTATAATTTGAAATAAAGTACACAATAAAAAATACACTGAAACAAAATAAAATTTAATATAGAGCCCTGGAGAAATATTTGAATATATATATATATATATCACTTCCCATTTATAAATGTAAGCCAATAAAAACAAATTAGAAATAAAGTAAAGGGATGCCAAAATAAGATTCTATATCTATATGGAGTTAAGTAATTCAATTAGTGGTAATTATTCTCCACAATTTATATTTTTAAACCGTGTTTTTTTTATGAGATTTGTTCCACCAAAATCAATATCTAACATTTGTGTTTAGTATTAAACCCTTTAATACTGATGCAGACAACAAGGCCGACGGAAAAAAAACTAACCTTAACTGGTTTTTTAATCTTTTTGGCAGCATTACCAGGTTTAGTTTTCTTCCTTTTTCCATTTGCTTTTTTCTTTGTATCTCCATTACTTCTTTCTTCATCAGCTTCCTTCTTCAGTTTTTCTTCTGCTTCCTTCTTCAGTTTTTCTTCTGCTTCCTTCTTCAGTTTTTCTTCTGCTTCCTTTTTCAGTTTTTCATCTGCCTCCTTCTTCAGTTTTTCTTCATCTGCTTTCCTCTTCTTTTCTTCCTTTTTCCTTTTTTGTTTGACTTTCTTCTCCTCTTCCTCGTAAGCATCAACCAGATTCTGGCAATACAAATTGTACGCAGGTTCCCATGTGTTCTCCTCACTGGAAAAAGAAAATAAAAAATTGAAAAGGCAAGTGTTGTTATGTCTTACAATCAGAGCCTATATAACCCATGCAATCATAAATAAATTACTTGGCTCTAAAGATTAAATAGACATAACAATCCACATGAAAGCTTGCCCTAAAAGCAGGGCTGGGGAGTCGGAGTCGAACCAATTTATAGACTTGAGGAGTCGGTCTTTCAAATATCCAGGAGTCTGAGTCAGAGTCGGATGTTTAGAGTCCCGAGTCCCGACTCCCCAGCCCTGCCTAAAAGTAGCAAGAATGTATTGATTATTATTGAAATATACTTTGCTGTAGAATTCTAAAAAATAACAAATCTTTAATTTGGTTATTCTTAAAAAAGACTTCATCACAACCGACTGTTTAAACGGACAGCCAGACAACATATACTAACAAGAAATAAGAATTTTTTTGTCATACATATGTTGGCAAAATTCTGATTTATAAGTATATCCCTAAAAAATTAGAAACTATTGGCAACCCTTATCGCAAATCAACATTATACACAACATGGCGGGACATAGTGATCTTGAAGCAAAAAAGTATTTACTTATTTCACTTTTTTATTTATATTTACAAATTGAATGGAAATTATGCAAATAATATAACTATATTAGTTTAGCTTCATATGTTATGTGCAAAAATGTAATAATAATGGTGTTTAGCTGTATTGTTACAACTTTGAATGTCATTCTGACTGAAACACGTCTATACATTTTTTTACGCCGTAAAGCAAGAATAAGAGAACTCCGTTTTTTAAATGTGTTGCAATAACTACACCAGTTGTTTTTAGAATCTATATTGAAACTTATTATTAACTATTTATTATAATAATACTCCATACATACAAAACAAAAAAATATCAGACTAGCAATTATAGATATGTATATATAGCAGTATAAATTATAGCATTATAATATTACTTCTTACTCCAAAATTGTGAAAACTTGAACGAAACATTTGTATTGATTTACTTTATGTTCACATCATAATTGTAAATTGCAACAAATGCAAATAAATGACGATTGTTTTACCACAAAACATGCCCTAATCCATCAATCACTTTTTCACTGAAGGTTTGATTACTTTGATTGTTGTTCAAACTAATTTATATGCTCTTCAAAACAATAAATCTCTTGTAGACCAGGTGATTCAGGCTCAAAAAAGGTGGAACACCTTTTTCTATGCATTTTAAATTACATGACTGTATGAGTTCTAAAGTACTGCTTCTGAGTGTATGATAAGTTTTCAAAAATTTTATCTATTTAAGCTACCCTTACTTTTGTTTAAGACATGTATATAACTAAATATATATTTTATTCTTGGACATCATTTTAACTATTACAAAAATATGTGTACAACATATTTTGAAAAAATATATCCATCTCTTTATTATGTGTTTGAAAAACCAGCTTCTATATATGACCTCTGATTGTTGTTGCTGGGATGGTAGATGATTTTTTAACTCTACCAAAATTTTTTTTTTTTTTCAAAATAATAAAAAAATATTGATTTTATAGAAAAGTTATGAAAAATCCACCTCCACTGCCTCTGCCCCAACAATCAACAGTGGATTATAGAGGCAGTTTTGTCACAGCATAACAGCATAAAAATGTCCCTTACAATCCAAAGAAAAAATAACAAAGTGAAACTGTTGACTTCCATTCATCGGATAACTTGGTAGTCGTAAAATAGAAAGACAACAATGATGTGATATGGTGTCAAATTTTGAAACCTATAAAATGAATTCAACACAACATTAAGATAAAGTTGAAAAAGTATGTACTTGTTCCACAACCAGAGAGCATCCTAAACTGCACAAGATTTTTGATTGGCTTGATCAAAATGTTGGAACATATTGCATAAGGATGAGACAAAATAAGTGATGGTACCCATTCTTTTGTTGTTGTTGTTGTCGACCCCACTCCATCCCCAATGTCTGTCCAGAGAGCCTCCAGGAACAGGCCGGTCTGCACACGGGGGCACGTGAAAACGTGAGTAGTGTTGTGTATGTCGTGTTGGTACAGTGGGCAGTTTGGTGTTGGGTGAGTGTCTGGATCTATTTTGTGTAGGTTTCCTTGTAAGCTTAGGGATTTATTTGTTCTGAGGTGTGCCAGTGTCCTGAGCATGTTGTTTGGGAGTGATTGTTCATTGTTGTTTATCTCTGGGGCGAGTCAGTTGAGGACTTTGTTGTCCTACCTAGTGTTTGTGTAAGTGGTGACTATCTGTGTGCACATGTCCTTCAGGTGTTGTTTGATGGATTGGTATGTGGTCTATTGAGGAGTGGTGTCCTTCTTTAATGGATAGTTATTGTTGTTATCAAATATTGTCTGTTTCATGTGTCTGGGGTTTGTCTGTTGTTGTGCTATTTATAAATATTTTATTATTTCCAAAATACAACTTATTGATGGTTGACAGTTGTTCACGATTAAAGTAAAAATACCGGACTGTGAACTGTTTTCCTCCCCCGAGTTCAGGCGCTCAGGGTTGCAGTTCGGCATGCGGAGGCTGGCTCTTTGCCCAGCTGCGTGTGTGTAAACAAAGAGATAACCTGCTTTACCTTCATATCAGTGCCTGTCTCAATACCAAGATCTTTGGTTCAAGTATTGATTGAAATTCCATCTCCGAGATCATACTTCCGGTTCAAATGGTCCTATCCTTGAGGAGATGGCGGAGTGATAAAGACGCAGTGAAGTGTGCTTTCCCCGACAGGGGCGATTCCGATGGTGTGGGATGTGTCTTAAGCAGAAATTCTCTCCCATGTATAGTAAATTGAAAGTTGTGTACATTAACAATGGTTAAATTCAAGTGGTGAATGATCCGATTGGATTGTGGAAAGCTGAAGCTGTAGTCCCTGTCATTGTAGCTCAAGACACATTCCATGTCAGTTGGTGGAAAATGCTATGGAAGTTGGGGGTTCCTGGGAAAAGAAGTGATCGAAACATAAGTCAGCAGAGTAGTTTCATGCCCCTAAGGTTAGGCATTGTGTATTGAAGCCTTGTGATAAGTGATCAGTAAAGATAGTGTGTTGTATAATTAAAACTTGAATTAAATTCCTTTGCTTTCTCCTTCCCAAATCTATTGCCATTGATATATACTGAAGCTTGGATGCCAGTTCCAAAATGCCAGCACCTGTTTTGTTGTCCATGGGGTTTTGGGATGATATTTTATCTTCAGAGCCTACAGCTTAATTCACCCTGGTCATGGCCCTGGTTACCTACCTACGTAGGGACCGGATGATACTTAATGCAAGGAGATTCTGTAGGGTCTGCTTTGGCATCCGTTCAAATTAAACAAGAATGTAGATACATTGTCGGTTTCGCCAATGTTGCCCAGATCACCGGTTAACACCAGGAACCATGTCCCTGCCTCCAAACTAGCCAACGGAAAGATACTGCTGTGTTGTCATCGACAAGATCTTCAGGAAAGTGTCACCACAAGATGAGACCTTCATGTGAGAGTTCCAGCTAACTATGTACAAGTAGAGTATTGCTGTTTGGTGATTTCCTGGCCCTTGGGCTTGAAATTATGGTTCCAAGGTTGGGGGGTCGTCAAATAGGGATGCTCAGTGTGCCGGTGCTGATCCATTGAGTAGCAATCATTGTATGTCAGTGCATCTGCCTCCGGTTGGGTGGCCATGTTGTATGAGATATAAAGCGGCCAGTCTGGTGGATCTAGGAGTGTGGATGCTTGATCCAGGTTCCGTGTCAGTTCGGGAAGAGAAATTCAGGGGACCCTTGAGTATTGTTCCATTCAGTGCTGGCCGGTTAATTTCTTTGATGGCATGGAGATGG
>JARUHE010318190.1:0-11590 GCA_031471125.1 Archaeomysis grebnitzkii | reverse complement strand
ACACAGAACAGCGCTCTTTGCCATTGTAGCTAATGTGCTGTATAATATTCTATAATAATAAAAAAAAAAAAAAAAAAATTAAAAATTTCTGTCACATTAATGCCCGCAAAGTCATAAACTAGTGTTCACCAGATAGCAATTTATCATTGTCATTAATTTTTTCCAACCCTTGTATCAATCAATGTAATTGCTTTGTAGATAACAGACGTGTTGGCACAAACATCACCAGTAGAGTTGTGAACACAAATGCATCCATGCCAAAACAATCGGTTCCTGCAAGAGCAAAGCCAAAGGAAATTGTTTCGCCTAAATCTGATAAAGGTGTTGCAGGTAAATGTAATTTTATTTAACTTGTTTTTGGTGAATTGACAAAATTGCTTAAAAATAAAAATAAAACTTTGTAGTGTAAAAGTTATTTTGTCTTCAATAAAAAAATTATACATTTTTGACAGGAATAAAATCCACTGCACCTATAAAAATTACAGTTGTATAGATTGTTATGAAAAATGATAGTTTTTAGGCAAAGATTGTTTGAATTTTTATAAATACAATTGAATATTTTTTTTTGTATTCCATACTTTAATCTACATATTGATTAACGTTAAACAGTAAAGAATTTGATGCTGTTGAAAAAGTGTCATTGAGCCATATTGGATAATATTTTGATTGTAATAAGTCTTATTCTTCTGTTGTAACTATTCAAAATGTTACTTTGTTACAAAACTGAAGTGAGAATGATGGCATTCCAATATATATCTGGAAATGCAACAGAAATTTCACTTGGTTTAAAAAATTTAAGAAAATCATGTTTCCTTCAAAGCAGGTAAACCGAAGCGGGCCGCATGGGACATGAAAGGACAGCTGGAGGATGCACGAGCTAAGTTGAAGACCGAATCACAAGAGAAATTTTCTTTACATCAGAAGTTTGTTGATCAAACCGCTTTTGTCTTATCCTTGGAGAAGGAAAAGGAAGAGCTTTGTTTTGATTTGGAACAAGTAAATGAGGAGTACAAACATACATTGAATGAATTGGCGCAAACCAAGGAAGAGCTCAGGTAAAGTAAATCGGAAAATATAATTAAAGTAAATATAGTGATAACCTTTCATCTTAATATCCAAATATTGAAAATTCTAGTTTGTTCTTGCACAATATTTTTGGTATAAATTCTACTTGGCCATGTGTAGGAACTTTTGATTTTAACTAAATTCAATTTATATGTATTAATAAGATAAAGCTGAAAATCTACTTTTTATAGTTGAATTCTGTTGTTTTTGAGCCAATTAAAATCATGATGTGATTGTGTTCAAGCAGAGGTTTATAAAAAAATGCTGAAAAAATTTTCTAATTAGGTTTTCTGTTTAAAAATGATGAATATCAATTATTTTCAATTAATATTAAAATATCAGAAATAAATTTACTTCTGTTTAATAAAATAAATCTTCTTCAAATCATTCACCTGGATTCTCCCAACACATTGTAGTGGTGGATAGAAGCTGCATTTTTGATCACAGCTTAAAAATATACAATATATTTTTTTTATAACATTGTTTATATATCTTTAAATTTTAATGTTTGGAAAAATCTTTGCCATAATCTTTGCCATAATTTGATTATGTTTCTAATAGAGCATGCCCTAGGCATTTTTCCTGTCATTAAATCTGGCCTTATTAAGGAATTACAGAAAATTTTAATGAATAAAATTTGTTTTTGACCCTTTTAACTAATACTATAAAGAGTAATTTAAAAAAAATATCATTTGTGGAGGTAGTCGAAAAATATTGTTTGGCTTCTAATCACAAAATGTAAGGTTTTTCTGTGGAAGAGATTCTGTTGAACGTGTATTGGAAAGCTCTACACACGAGTAGCATTTTCGATTCTTTCGGCATTAGACAATGACTTGAATACCTGTATGTCATCTATACTTTTAAAATTTAATTTCAACTAAGGTTGGTTATTGGTATTTCTGGAATGGGAACATACAATTTTTTCATGTTACTGAATGGATATGACATTTTTGAACTATTTGGTTTGTGGATTACTTGTTTATTTGAAGATTAATAGAAAATTCTATTTATCAAGTTATATGATATGACTCTACGTCATAGTTATGTTTAGTTACTTTTTCTGAAAAGTTTATATTTATTGATACTTAGCCAATGATGTTTGTTTACATAAATGAGATACCCAGTCTTACATGGTTAGTTGTTTTAAAACTTGGATTAATGTTTAATTGTAGGAAAAGAAAGCCCTAAACAGTTCATGATAAATTTGTTTATTATACAAATAATTCTAACCATATTGTTTTTATTTTTATTGACATCGGTACTTGATTATTTTTTATGTATTATTTATTTTCTTGTTTTTTTTTTAATTTGTTAAACTTGCTATAAAGTGTTTGCTAGTTTCCCCTTTATCAATTTTAGCTAATGAAATTTGCTAAAAATATAATTGTTTTTATTAAATTTGCATTACAAAAATTATTAATTATTAATCAATTTCAATATACTTACTTAATTACATTTTTTTAAGAGATGAGTCAGAGAAACGAAGGCGCTTTGAAAAAAGAATTTCAAGTCTTGTGGAAGAGATTGCAGATAAGACAAATGAAATTGCAACACTCAAGGTAAATAAAAGACTCATTTGTGTTATTAGCGAGTCTGTTATGAATAAAACAGGAATGAACTATTGTGATCACCCTGTCATAATCTATGTAGGTGCTGTATGGCATTAACATCTACAGTGCATGCATGCAATAATTCTGCCTACAAAAAAAATTTCAGCACCGAGACTCTTTTAACAAAAATTCATTCTGATATCATCTTGCAAATTGACCAACAATAATTAACATTTTTAGTACTCCTTGATTTTTTCACCACCTTCGACACGGTCAACCAGTAAAAACTCAATTCTGTATTTCAACAAAGATTTCATATATCTGGTACACCTTGACAAACAGATCTTATATAGTTTCCATTAATAAAAATAATTCGCATTATATTCCTTTTCTTTCATGGTGTTCTGCTGGGCAGTTGCATTGGATTGGTTGCTTATCTCGTTTACACAAGTGCCTTAGTAGATATGATAGATCAGAACAATATCAAAATCATGCCATATGCAGACGACACACAATTATCCATAGCAACGAAACCTCTACGAGTTTCAATATTTCAAACTATGGACTCAATGAATGTATTTCTAAAATTAGACAATTTCTTACACATCAGCTTCAAATTAATGATAAGACAGAATGTAAAATAAATGACACCCACCAGCAACTCTCAAAAATAAATTTTAATCTAACCTTCATTACAGTTGGCAACATAACAATAAATCTTAAAAACAGTATATCAAACTTTGGAGTTAAATTTTACCCAATTATGAAATTATCTGATAATATAAATAACATATGTAGGAAATCTTTTTTCAAGTTAACTAAGCTCCATCAAATTAAATACTGAAAATATTGGAATCTCGTACATGCATTCATTGCACCAATTTACAGTACAACTTTACCTCAATACCTAATTAACAAACTACAAAAAGGTAATAATGCAGCAGCAATACCAGAAGGTTTGACCATATTTCACCCATATTAAAAACCTACATTCACTAATGAGTGCAATAAAAAAGTATTGTTAGTATTGAACCCTTTAACGCCTGTCAGGACAAACTAGTGACAATGGTAGGGTTATTTTTAGTGCAAACTCCATCGGATTGTATACCTTAGAGTAATTATGATTCAGGCATTAAAGGGTTAAGTGCCTCAATGATACAGCTCCCACATACTTCTCAGAAAATATACACCTTCAAGAAATTTATGTTCTACCAATACCAATCAACTCTTATTTCCTTGTACAAAAATTAACAGGTAAAGGATCTTTTTATCATACAGGATCACATCTTTGGAACTCACTCCCTTTGAGTGAATGGTTTATATTTCATTTTTTGCGCTATTCAAATGATTTTGATCATTATTATTATTATTTGTACTTTTTTAAAGTTTATAGGAATATTTTTTTCTGAACTTAGTCAAATTTCTTGGTTAAAGTTTCTGATTAAGATCAAAGTGAATTTATTTGAAGGTGTAGAACAAAGTTTGTTTGAAAGTTATTCATATGTTACTAGTTGCTTTTCAGAGGAGATTTTGTGTGAATAGTCATATGTCTAGTTTTAATTGGTTCCATTTGTTTTCAGGCATCTTTGTCACAAATGACCAAGTCCTTAACAATGATAGAAACTGATTTTTCACGAAACAAATCATTGCTCGATTACACGTCAGTGGAAAGAGATAGACTCCAAAATGAGTTGAAGGAAGCACAAAGCTTGATCAACAC
The DNA here is from genome assembly GCA_031471125.1 of Archaeomysis grebnitzkii. NCBI lineage: Eukaryota > Metazoa > Arthropoda > Malacostraca > Mysida > Mysidae > Archaeomysis > Archaeomysis grebnitzkii. The sequence continues at coordinate 7,255 of JARUHE010318190.1, read as the reverse complement.
CCTTAAAGACACTGTGGATGAAGGAGAGACCATGCGCAGGAAATTGCACAACACCATTCAAGAGTTAAAGGTTTGTTGAAAATTATTATTCCTTTTTTATTTCATCCAAGTGAAAGCTTGCTTCGACATCACTTTCAAAATAAAGCACCTTCTCCATCCAGACAGAAGAAAAAAATGCTATTCCCACATTTTTCGCTATACTAACAAATTATTAATCACAAGCATGTCCAACTGCATATAGCGAAGAACGTAATCACAGACCACAAAACATATTTTGTATAAAGAATTAATTTTTTAGCTACATTGTCATGAACAAAACTTAGTGAGTAGAAAAACATTATATAATTCCAAAAAATGTTTGAAAATATTATTGATTTATGTGAATTTGTTTTCAGGGCAACATACGAGTATTTTGTCGAGTAAGGCCTCTCCTTGGAGATGAAATCGCTGAAAATGGAAATTCTGACGTTATTCATCACATCAGTATTCTTGATGAGAAAAGTCTGGAAATTGCGAAAAATGGAAGTGAGTTTAGCGATTGATTTTATTTAACGGATATAATTTTGATGCTTTTATTTTAATGTACATATTTATCAAATGTCAGATGGTTCACATTTTTTTTTCTTTGAATTTTTTCAGATGCAAATTGTAGTTCCATGTCTGGGTTGAAAAATCGTGGAGGAAATGCATCGGAGTTTAGTTTTGACAGGGTCTTTGGACCAGGAACAACACAAGCAAACATATTTGAAGAGATTTCACAGCTTGTTCAATCTGCTCTTGATGGCTATAATGTTTGTGTCTTTGCTTATGGTCAAACAGGATCTGGTAAGACTTACACAATGGAAGGAGTTAATGATGATGAAATCAATGAAGGAATGATACCCAAAACCGTAAAACACATTTTCTCGGCTATGGAAACGATGAAAATCAAAGGATGGAACTATAAAGTAAGCGTGTCTTTCCTTGAAATATACAATGAACAAATTAGAGATTTGTTAGTATCACCAAACGAAGCAAAAAAAAATAATTACGATATAAAATTGGTTGATGGTAAAACCAACGAAACTTATGTCACCAATCTCCAAATAATCGATGTGAATCACATAAAAGAAGTTGTGAGATATCTATATAAAGCGCAACAAAATCGAGCCGTGGCTGCAACCAATATGAATGAAAGATCTTCTCGTTCACATTCAGTATTCACAATAAGATTGCTGGGCACAAATAAGAAAACTAATGAAACTTCTGAAGGTAATCTGAACCTGGTAGATCTTGCTGGCTCAGAAAGACTTAAACAATCTGGTGCTGAAGGAGCTCGTTTGACTGAAACCCAAAATATTAACAGCTCGCTTTCAAATCTTGGTAATGTGACAATGGCCATAGCACAAAAACAGAATTATATTCCTTATCGAAACTCTAAATTAACACACCTTCTTCAAAATTCTTTAGGCGGAAACTCGAAGACATTAATGTTCGTGAATGTTTCTCCTGTTGATAATTGCTGTAATGAATCACTCAATTCACTAAGATTTGCTGCTAAGGTAAATCAATGTCATCTCGGTACGGCAGTGAAACAATCTAAAAAATAGTTTGCATTTTATTTAACATTAAATTTTTCAATTGCTTAAAAAATAAATTATACATTGTTCATTTTAGTGACAATGTTTTGCTACTAAAACATTAAAATTTTATAATGACCAATTAACTCATTTTTATTATTATTATTATAGCTTTTAATTTAGACTATATTTTTAATAAAGGCTTCTTTTTATAGTTTAAAGTGCTATGGTAAATATATATATACTATATATGTAAATATATATATATATATATATATATATATATATATATGTAAATATATTAGTTTTTAAACACTGAATATATTTGATTAGCTTACACTAAAATTAGAATTAGGTAAGTAGTAAATCCTACAAAATTTTTGTTTTAACTTGGGTTATTAATCTGTGTTTTAAAAACTAGATCTACAGCATGGCCAGGAAGTCACGGAGAGGTTTTGAATTTTAATAGCATCTTTATTTTTGTAACTAGAGTTATGGAATTTTAAAACAAATATGAGAAGAATATGGTCATTTATTCACACAGATGTTACAAAAGGTGAAAAATTACGTTCTTTTTCAGCCAATTCTTGAGTTCTGAGTGCGTATTGGAGCCTAGGTTCATAATCTTCCAAACAACTTGAGATATCACGAACTTCTCTGCGAAGAGTTTTCCACGCCCTCCACCTTTTTCCATACAAGGTACAGTTTGTTCAACAGTTGAAACCCAAAGATTATGAACCTAGGCTTCAATACGTGCTTGCTCAGAGTTCAAAATTGGCTGAAAAGGATATATTTTTTCACCTTTTGTAACTTTATGCAAATAAATTACCATACTCCTCATATTTGTTTTAAAATTCCATAACTCTAAATACAAAAGTAAAGATGCTATTAAAATTCAAAACTCCTCGGTGACTTTCTGGCCACCCTGTATAACTGACCTCTGATTGTTATTGTTGGTGGGTTGGATGATTTGTGAAATCCAATTAAATTTTATAATATTTTCAAAATAGTAAAAAATAATTTTACAAAAAAGTTGCCTTGATTGAAAATAAAAAACAACATTCTACACTGGTGTTATTGAAGTTTTTATGTAAAATCAACATTTACTTATTAAAACACATTTTATAAGAAAGGTAAATTCATGGTTAACGCAGATTTTTGTTTAAAGATTAAGAGAAAATTGTATTTAAAAAATGAAAGAACTGGAGATTTTAACTTGAAAAGAATGCCTTATGACTTTTTTGTAAAAATTTATATTTTTCAAATAATATACATTTTAAAATTTTTAGACTTGGCCAATTTTTCATCTAATTCATGGTTAACCAAAGCAAAAGGCTGTTGAATGAAAACGAGTTTCAGCCTTGTTATACAATTCAAAAAACCAATTAAATACAATTCATTGTTTTGAAGTAAATATAAAGTACTGTCAATATATCTTTCACCAAATTCATGGTCAACCAAGATTTATATTTGCAAGTTTAGAGATAATTTTATTTAAAAAAATTATTAATATATAGAATTGTATTAAACAATTACACAAAATTAGCAACTTTTTGTATATACTTGTGCTTGTTTATTTTCCAGTATGTGACCTTGGTTCTTCTGAAAAAACTTTACTATAGTTTTAGAATGTAGATTTCTTTTAAATCAGGGTAAAGTACGAAATTTGTTCATTTCATTGTAACACAACCTACCTGTTAAACCTGATCAAAATATTTAAATTAAAGTAACATAATATGTATGGTACAAAGTTTACCAATGTTAGCATTCAATTTTTTTTTAAATTTAGGTTTTTTTGGACATGATTCGTTGCAAATCCACAATGTGGGTAGTTATTCGAATATATATATATATAGATGTTTTTCCCGTGACAAGTTATAAAACATTGTTTCATGTGTTTGGAACTCCATTTGACAATCATTCAAGTTTCCAATACTGAATATAAATACATATATAGGCCTATATTATTTTACCCTTCCAATAATTTGGATCGGTTTTTAGAATAGTTCTCAATTTATTATTGGTTTTTATAATCGCTAGATAAATTGGTTCTTCTTATCGGAAGGCAAAATATGGTTGAATGTATAACGTTTGGTACTTTTTGGTTTATGGAAAATAAAAAGATTCATGTGGATTATACAGGATTGCTGTCACTTGTGCAACTGAAGTTTTAACAACAAATCGTATGTTACCCTACGCCACTTAGGACATTTCTTTTTCTTGTATATACTGTATCTATTAAAATTTATTTATCTATAATGTAAACAATATTTTGCAATAATAAGGAGTTTATTAATTCTGTTCATTATCCTTACCAAAACCAAAAGACTGCATTTTTCTTTAAATGAGCACTGCAGTCACCAATGTCTCGCATGCAGTACTGAAAACAGTTTATTCAAATATGATGAAAATTGGCAAAAATTCAATGTACACTTCATAACTGATTGTTCGAGATATAAATGATAACTAGGTCAACAAACAAAAAACTTGTTTATGACAAATTCATAAAAAAAACCTTGTCTCAGTAATTAAATATTTTTTGGTAGTTTTTAGGAACAGTGGGTTGTAACTAAAAAACAAAAAAAACGAAATAAACACCACTAGGTTATTTCAAATACTATAAAACATTAATTCCCATTGATACAAATCCAAAAAATAACGCATCTGACTAGAAAAAATATAGATGAGTGACACACCCATCACGTGCAGTAGTCATTGAAGGACTGGAAAATTTGCCGTTTTGCATAAATTTTGCCATGTAGGGGTATAAATAAAATATGCCAAGGATCTTGCAACTTTGTCTTCGCGCCCAAACGACGTATCTCACGTATATTAACCAAGCTAAGATGTTATTGAACCATTTATATGAAATGCTAAGTACAGATTAAATAACATTTCTGGCGTACCTAACCAAATTTAAGGGTAAAATTTACCAACACCCACACGATTGTACAGCAACACGGCATATTAATTAATCGTTCCGCAACGTGTGTGACCTCACGCCCGGGTGAAGTGATTTTCAAGTAAGATTTAGGCTACATTAGCCAGTATTTAAGTAGATTTTAGCATTATCTTGACCCGCCAAACAAAACCTAACCTGAGTTTGCTTCTCAAATTGTTTTCGTAGGTCAAAAACACTATTTGAGGAGAAAATTTAGCCCAAGTCTTGTTTTAAAAAGTGACATCACAATCGTTACACATAACAGTAACCGTCTGGGAACACCAGATGCTGTTGGCAGCCAGCGGTTAATGTGCATTGCACCCATAGCTTGGTCCATTAGGACCAAATAATAAATAAATAAAAAAACCAACAGTAACCAGATTATGATTTGCTATATATATTTTAGTAATTACTTTAAAATAGCACTTTTTTCAATAATTTGTAGCTTAATGGACATGGTAAAATTGCGTGCATGTTGGAAAGATAAACAAATAGCCTAATTGTGCCTTAGCATAACAAATGTTTTCTAAATTGAAAGTAAAAATGTAAGGTCAGATATAGTCGGCGATGGTTAAATAACCCATCTATAGAAAAAATGTTACGTTTGAAATATTATTTCATTTAAATTTGAAATGTTTACTTAAAATATTTAATTTGTATTTTTTGCCTGTCTTTTTTCTGTTATTATGAAATTTTATATACATTTCTCAAGTGTGTAGTTAAAGGTGATTGATAATTTAAAAATTATTTCATAAAGAGTATATTTTATTTTTCCTTCCCAAAAAGTTATACGTAGATAGCCAGTTAACCTATAATCTAGGCTAATTATTTAGAATAGTTATTCCTGGTGCTCCTCGAAAATATCAATTTTTTTTATACTGTCGTTCTCTCAGAAAACGGGTTAAGAAGTCTAAATAAATGTATTTTTTTCATTTTTGACTTATTGAAAATATAAATTTTGTGGTATAAGCTATTGCAAATAATATTATATTTGTATAGACCAACATTTTTATGGACATAGGCGTAGGATGGTCGATGAACACATAGAAACATCATGTTTAATTGAGTTGAATTTTCTTTCAAATTCATTGAAAACTTACCATAAATATTCATGCCTAAAACATAAATAAAAATAGGACTTGTACGAAAACACAATCATTGAATGATTTAACAAGGTTATACAGGATTTTTATAAAGGTCAGCAGGAAAATGAAAGTCACAATGCCAAGTTTATTTAGTAGACCAAAAAAATCACATTCGTTTATTTTTCTTAGAATGGAGCGAAGGAGGAAATAAATGGACGAATACCAAGCCAGTCAATAAACATGGCCAACTGGTAGACAATACAGGGCTTAAATCATAGAATTATATACTAGAAAGCGAGTGAGTCGAAATGACTGACTCATTAAAATGTTTCATGAAATATATTAAAATATTTTTGGAACATTTTCACCAGCCAGTGAATGACTTCGTTTCATCATGCATGGTAAAATAACCAATCAGATAACGAACAAATTTGAAATTCAATTTACATTATATATTTAAAATAAAAAGTTAATTTCTGGTACGCTTCTATTTACGTTGACTTTAAATTTTACCGCATGTCCTTGAGTTTGCCTCGCCCCTGTGGAATGTTGAGTATGTGAGTGATATACGTAGACTGGAAGCTATTTAGCGTCGATGGATGAAACAAATTGATGGCCTCCGCGATGTTCCTTACTCGGACAGACTGAATCGGTCATCCCTCTACTCGGTTGCTGGGCGTCTTCGGGGGGCAAACCTCATCATGACTTGGCGGATTGTCAGTGGAGGGCTGCCTGTCCTTGATGGCATTTTTTAACGTGACCTATTGCCATACATCCGCAGACATGACCGGAAGCTCCAGAAACCGTTGATGAGCACCGAAATGAGGAGAAGTTTTTTCCGTGCGAGTCGTCTGGGTGTGGAATTCACTACCATCTGAAGTGGTTCAATCATCAACCTTAGTTATATTTAAGAGACGCTTGGATGTGCATTGCTCCGAACTCTTGCATGCCTATGATGAATATTCCCTCTTTTGAGGACACAAGTGGAGGTCCTTTCGTCGTGCTGCTGCCAGCTTGCTTGCTGGCCACCATATGCAATCCTTTAGGGCCACATTAGCCAGCTGGAGGCACCTTATCTTGTCGAACGGGACCCCTGCTAGGGTGTTCTGTGCAGGTGAATAATTCAGATAAATAATTGAAATTTTAAATCGTACCGTATTTTCTTGTTCATTCCGGACTCACCCGGAGTTGCCAAAGATCTAACGAGAACGGCCCTCAGGAATTAAGGGATTGAAAGGACGTCGTTTAAGAAATGATCAAAATATGTGCAATTTTTAAATTTTTAAATGAAAAAATATGGATTATTTTATTATTCAGGTATGCAAAATGAATAATGTTTTTGAAAACAGTTCAAGTATAAGTTCAACACCCATAGTGATATTTTCCAGATGGCCAAATCTCGGATTTGCAGTATTGTTTTATAATTTGAAAAGACGCCAACCTGGGCAAATCTTATCGAAAGATCCAGTGTGCTAGTTTTTACACTTGCCATTCAAAACTTCAACCCTATGGCCAAAAACAAGTTTTGGTTAATATAACGGCAAAATTGCAGAGAAACGCTGAAAGTATTTATTTCAAAATTTATTTAATTTATTTTTTTTCTTCATAAAAGATGCCTAAACAAATAATAAACGGTTTACAAACGAAATAAATTGAAAAAATAGTAAAAT
>JARUHE010318179.1:0-11591 GCA_031471125.1 Archaeomysis grebnitzkii | reverse complement strand
CGAGGACGACGAGGACGACGACGACATCGGAAACGCTACGCCTATGTAGAGCTTCGCTACGCACGCTCGACAAAAACAAACAAAAAACAATTATAACTTAATTTTTCTTAAAATTTATTACAAGAAGTTTATATTTATAGTGCATTATTTTCAATTTTCTTTACATAATAAAAAACAATTATTGCTTTTATATAGAACAAACACTATTCAATGAATGTTAATCTTCAGTACTTCACATATTTAGCCCATGTTGTTATTATTATTACTCACATCATGTGATGCGTACCCTAAGGATATGCAGCTGACATATGGTGAGATTTTAAGGGAAGACACCATGTTTAACCTCCCAATGAATAGCTTGAAGTACTTGAATCATTACAAATGACATTAGTGTGTGCTGTATTAATCTTCAACCAGTCTTTGTATCCCTAAGCCATTGTAATATAATGCCAGGCTAGCAATTTTAAATAAAAAAAAGTTGTGTTTTTTTTTAATTTGAACGAATTATATCCTAGACTATGTTTCTTCTTTTTATCTCCATCTCAAACCAAGTTATCTATACTTGTAGTTATAATGTTTGCAAACAGAATGCGAACTTAGCATTATGCGTCCTAAAACGATTACATCATAAGAAGATTTAGGCAGTGTATAATCTCGCTAATAAAACATTTTGATATAATAGGGCATCCATCAACCAGAGGTAACAAATGGTTTCAGTAAAAGACAAACAACTAGATGACAAATTAATTGAACTTAAAAAAATCTATAGAAACTTGTTTATTTTTTAAGCAAAGTTATTATTCAAGAAAAAATTGTAAATTCAAAAAAGCTTCAAGGCTTACCTTCACATCTTATAAAAATAGTGAAATTTGAGTTATAAAAATCATTTTTTAAAGAAAATATAATAAATACAATTTTTTTTATTTAAGCAAAGTTATTATTCAGCTCATTATCTATAAACTTTGTTCAATAAAAAAAATGTGAAATCAACAAAAATGAAAAACATTACCATTTCCCTTCACCTAAATTGTGTATATAAGACGATGATGACGATAACGGACTAACCTATACATGTTGATTGTAATAGGGTATCCATAGGATAGAAACCCTAAAAAATAAAAATTCAAAAGGGAAACTAACTTTGATAATGTTGGTGCTTCCCACGCAGAAGATGCAACATGATGGTTTCTGTTGCTGTGACCAATATGATGGATCCATCATCTCGGCCACAAGCAAGACGTCCTTGTAGAGGTAAGAATAAACTCGCCGTGATGCTCGGAGGATGTTTCTCGCCTTCAAGTTGATCGAGCACACCTGCGAATAGATTTCCGTGGTGCAGCCAGTTAATTTAATCAACATTTTATTGAACCACCAATTATAACTAACAAAAATTAATTCATGGAGAATGTGCAAATATCTTTAATCTACTCTAATTTACAATAGCAAATATTCTATATTTCATGAAGGTAATATTTATAAATTGGTTGATAAAATAGATCCTCATGAAATAGCTTTTGGAACTTTGACTCGAGGGAAGTGTTGCAAAAAACACGTTTTTTTTATGAGTTTTTTATTGTTTTTGTTTTTTTTGAGATTCTATATTTTGTTAAACTTATGACTTTGCATTAATAATCTAGTAATAATAAAATAAATTAAGGCTTATTTTATAGTGCTATAACAATTTAAAATACAAATAAAGTATAAAATTAAAACAAAAAGAACTTATTACAGGTGGAGGAAATATGATTTTTGAAAGTTAGGTTCTGGTCAAAGATTTTTAGGATGTGTAGATGGTTTAATTGATTCAGCACCGATCTTTAATGTTATTAGATTAATTTGATTTAATTATTTGCTGGTACCTAAAATATTTTATTGAAATAAATTGTTTAGTAGTTTGCAATTATTTATAATCTTTTATAATTTAGTAATTATCAATAAGGTATTCATATATTAATTACATATGCTGTTATGCATTACAACACTGAATTAATTTAATTGTGTAGAATTTATCAAGTGTATTATTTTTTTTTTTCATCATATAAACACATAGTTTGGTTTGGCTAGTATTAAGCTATTTGAATTTACCTTAGGTGCTCTGTATCCTGTTTTATAGATAAGTTAGTAAAAATAATGTAAAAACACAATTCAATATATATTTCAACTTTACGATATACATTGTTTATTTATCAAAAATCTTTGCAACACCACATTTAATTATATAAATACAAGCATCAGAATCATTAGAGAATAAATTTAGTAGCTAAAGAGTATTAACCAAACCAGCGATTTAAAATCAATGTAACATACATATTTCAATCTATATTTGCATAATAGTTGCCCTGATAAAAATAAATAATTGTTTTGTTATATAAATAATTTAAAATCTAGTAATTAAGAAAAAATCAAATAAAACCATAAAAAACATGTTTTGAAAAGGCTGTGTTTTTTTGAGTTGCAACTCTACTCTAGGGTTGAATAATAATTTTAGGAATTCGTCCAAACATCTAAGCCGCCTAGCAGTCCTGACTTCAAGATTAATCGGTAATAAACTCAAGTTAATCACATTTGTAATGGTGTATCTGTACATCGTTATTTGTTCATTTAATGTTACCATATCAGCCAGGCTTCAACTGCTTGAAATAGAGCATGTTTATGATATAAGGAAGGGATGGGGGATTCAATTATTTGAAATTCCGAGTTACCAACCGATGGGTGAGGGGGACATGCCTATCCATGCATGATTAAGAGAATAATTTAGTGTTGGACTAAATGTGAGATGTTTGAATGGTTTAATTTCCAAGATTTGCTTCAACTGATGATCCGTCACATCGGCCAATCTCCAAAGAACAACCTGCAAATTAAACGACTTTGTATTTTAAACTTTTATAAACATTTAAACAACAAAAAAATTATCAAGACGAATAAGCTTAAATGGAAGTGTACAGGGATAAAATTTGAGATGTTTGATGTGAACATAAATAAACCGATAGGCATGGTCAACTTCAAAACGATGCCCACCCTTTTAGAAAACTTGAAACTAAAACTAAAAAGAAAGAAATACTTGAGCTTTTTTATTTTTAGTGGAAATGTGAAGCATCGCACACGAGTTACCCTTGATTGTTATTAGTGGTAGGGATTTATACTTGCAGTTTATGTCCTTTCTAGGGACTACATAAGCATACATACAAGAAATCAGACTCCTTCAATATTTCATTGTCGAGTTATAGAGCAGCTGACAGACAGACAATTGACTCTGCTTTAAGCACATAGAAAAATAATATTCCAAAGGCGAATAAACGCACCTGTCCTTCACAATCTCCCCTGAGCAAGAGTTTCTCAGCACCATTGTTGATAGGAATTGTAATGAACTGCCAAGCAGGAGAATTGACCAAGCTCTGAAATTGACATACAGAAAAAAATAAAATATGTTTTTTCATGTTTTACAGAATTCATGATTTTTCAACAAATGTTGAAGGCTATTGATTAATAATTCATCAAAGACAACCCTTCACTTTTGTAGATTGTGTTGGGTATAATCTTATCTTTTTCATCTCTTTACCAAAGTATTTTTCAGTGATGACTTTTGGAAGATGTGGAGCTATTTCTCCCATGAATTATTTATGCTATAAAAACCAAACTATATTGTAAATATCCTTTAATAAATATTGCACTAATACTATGAAAGAAAGAGCTTTATTCCAATTAACTCAACAGATACTCACTTCCTCTAGTTGAGTTTTAACAATGCCATATTTGATTGGATCATCTCCTTCTCTCTGCTTGTTATGAAATGCTCTGCTTTCCACAATACAACTGTAAAACATAATTCATCATCAGCATTATGGAATTTTTCAAATATTCATATCCTACAAAACAAAAATGGAAACCTGGAAAATTATATTTTTTGAAAAAAAATAAATCAGTTGCCCAGTATTTTATGTTTATGTCAAAATTACAATCCAAGTTTTCTTTAATGTTTTATTCTTAGAAAGCATACATAATGATGTTATTTTTGCTGTAGTTTTTGCTCCAGCTGAAAACATTGTGTGCCTCAAAGACCCGTTGTTATATCTAACTTCTGATTACTTGTATTGGTGTATAGGTAAAGATGATTTCAGGACTTAATTTTGAAAAACCAGCTAATTTTGTTTTCACAGCAGTATTTACTTAGCATAGAATAATAATAAAAACTATCAATACTGAATATGAATCTACATTTCTAAACAATTTATAATTAAAGAAAAAATATTTTATGGCAAGATACAGAAGGAACTAAAAGTTTGAAGGATGAAGCATTTCAAGTTTTCCTGAGAATCTGTATAATTTTTTAAAATAATTTGTATACACAAGATTTTTTACTATCGAAAAATCCTTCACTGTATATTAAGACTTTTGTTTAAATAAATCTAGGAAAAAGAGTAAGAGGAAGTTTCAAGATATGACCATAGATTAAAGACGTATAGATACACCACTCAATATTAAAAGTTTGGACCCAATTAAGCAGTTTTTCAAGATATTTCCCATAGAGGCATCTGTTTTTGTAAGCCTATAAATCAATAACAACACAGTATTTTATAATGAATTATATTCAATACTGTAAATCAAACATTTCTATGTGATTATATATAATTTTTATACAAAAAATAGCATTTAAAATATGGAGGAGATAATTTCACATTCAATATCAAATGTGCTCAACAGATAAGTCATCAAGAAGATAAGACCTCAGGAAATTATTCTATGCATTAGAAAATGAGTGTCCCAGTATAAAACAAATAAAATTGGCTAATGAACAAAAATTCGTTCAAGGGTACAACAAAAACTTGGAAATCTTACTTTGTGGGTAGTCTATAGATGTATGCTATTCCAATGTCTGTCCATAGAATGACCCTATCAGCAGTGACAAAATCTCCTCCCATGAATCTCTCTCCTACTGTACCTTTCACAAGACATAATTGAGAAAAATCACCAGCATCATAAATCTGAAATGTTGTCAAATTATTCAAGTATATCTTGGTTAAATAAACAACAAATTTTTGCAAACTTGTTATGAAATATAAACATGAATACTGGGGTAAGATAAGCCATTCAGACAAGAGCTTACCTGCCAATCATTCTGAGTAACAATTAAAACAGTCCTTTGGTTGTAGGCACAACAAACAAGACATAACGCATTCAGAGAATTTATCATTTTGGACTCGTGTTCATATATTGGTTCATTCGGTTTGATTTCCTTATCACAAACAGTCCAAACCTTAACCAGTCCACTGGTAGTTACACCGAGAATAACTTCATCTAGGAAACAAATAAGACAATGCATTAAAAAAATCAAAATCTTGTCGGAAATTAAACATTTAATTCTCTAGACCGATGCTTGTCTTAAGTAATAAAAAGTCTATGGGAGACATTCAATTTTTTTATTTTTTATTATAGTATATTATACAGCACATTAGCTACAATGGCAAAGAGCACTGTCGCCAACAGCATCTGGTGTTCCCAGACGGTCACCCATCCAAGTACTAACCAGACCCAACGTTGCTTAACTTCGCTGATCATACGGGAAGCGTTTTTTCAATGCGGTCAAGGCCGTTGACGAGACATTCAATTAAAATCAACATTTTTAAAAGCAGTAAAAACCTGATTACTCAAATCAAAATTTTAGAAAAATATCTAGAGAGTGAATGTTTTTCCTTATGTATACACATTTCATTTATGTTAAACAAACATTCCTCTAAGGTCGAAATATCCTTTTCTATATATTTTCAAGTTATGTAATACATATATGACAATATCTACCAGCCAAAGATTATGTATAAACTGTACTCATTCATAATTTTGGTATCAATACATGAAAATTAATAATCACATAAGAGATAAGACTTCAATAAAACTTATAAAAAGGTGTCAGAGTGAAGTGATTTGAAATTAAATTTACAAATGATAAGGTAATTCATTATAATACTTGTTCTAAATAATTATACATACATAAAATATTATAAACAAAATAGATAAATGCCAATATCTAATCAGTAACTGAATTTATCATAAACAAACATCATTAAGATGTTATATTTATCAAACCAAAAAGCTCATTAGCTATGAAACATTTAAATTTATAATTAGATATCAAATTATCTAATTTCATAAAAAGTTTAAGAATATTAATATTTATTACTAACCATTTCTTTTGGGTGGTCTTAAGATATGTAAGGCAGATAGCCAGTCTGGTTGGATTTTTGCAGATAGCGTGAACAGAACATCCAAGGTTTTAGGATTGTAGACCATTATTTCTGGATAGTTACCAATGCAAAACAATCTCATCTCAGATACTCCAAGCATTTGGTAACTGATCATAAATGAATGAACGTTTGATGATTTCAACAACTCCACACATCTTCCATCTTGTAAATCCCAAGTACACATTTCTCCATTTTCTGAGGCAGAGACTATTAGAGTAGGTGAAGGACTCAATGTTCCTTGAGTAAGACATAAAACTGGAGAAGTATGACCGACTAATAAGCATCGAGGTGTTAACTGAAAAACATTTCAGTCAGTATTAATTATAAATAAAAACTATAGCAAAACTATATCCAATAGAAGGATACTATCAAGCTTATATTACTTTCATACCAAGTAAATACTGCTGTAAGCTTTACTTATTACAGGATGAATGATATACTAAATTTTATAAAAAACATATCCCAATTGAAATAACAAATTCAAATAAAATGATAAATCTGTCAAAGACAACATAAATGAAGGAAATAAAGCAAAGAGAGTTCAGGTTTAAAAAAGAATTTTAGAGAAAAAGCCAAAAAAGCAATTTTTTACTTGCCAGTAAAATATTATTGATAATTCTTCAAATATAAATATGTTTAGTATAGCTCAATACATTTGCATTATAAAACTAAGCATTTGATTGTTAGTTGTTTTTCAGAGTATAAAAAGTAAAAAATAAAATGTAAAACAAAATATAAACATTAATTACCATATTAAAAAGAATAATAAACCAAATATAAAATTAAATTAAAAAATTAGATTATATATAAGCATTCAAGCCATTGTCTAATGCTACCACCATCTATGAAGATGACAACTTCGGAAATACTACTTGAGTATGCATGGTCGACAATAAAAAAAATGAAAGATTCAAACAGTTTAAATAACTTTTTGCCATTCATTTAATTTTTGAAGTATTGAAAAGTCATAAGCATTATGAAAAACATATTGTTCTTGAATAAATTTAGTAAAATATGCTTCTGCCAAGAATTTTAACCCAATGAATTACCTTCAACTTGGGAGGGTCAAAATCCCACACACAAATTTGTCCATCTCTCGATCCAGTAATCACAGTTTGTACATCTTTGGTCAACAGAATGCAGGATATGTCATGGGTGGGTGCCTCCTTGCCCCACATCACAAGTGGAATTGCTAGATTTAGAGATCCCATTCTGAAATAACAAACAAAATAAATAAATAAATAAAATAGAATAAAATACAAACAATTTCACTTTTTAGATAAAAGTTAACAAAGTGTTTATTAACTATAAACAAAAATTTATATTGATCAATATAACTTATATAAAAGATGAAAAAAAAATAAAAACTTCAGATGCACTTTTAATTTAACCTTGAAACATAGCCATAGATCAACAATGAAGACAATGCCGACGGAAAAATAAAACCTATATAGAGCTTATACTTAATGACATGTCCTATAAAAACTGATTTAGATCAACAGTCTCGCTATACCACTGTTCAATATAATAATTTATTGCCTATGATTTTAAGATGAATGTCCTATTTTCAATACTAGCTGTACCTAAACTGCCAAGCACTCCAAATGTTGAGCAACTATTCCAAGTATCAATTGAAAATCATAAAACAGCTAATGCAAATAAATAAATAAAATAATATACACAAAAAAATTGATGAGAAGAAATGGTTTGTATTATTATAAAGCATCTAATACCAAGTTTGAAGTGATTTGTAAATATTTAAGTCTTTTAATATAATTTTTGGCTTATATCTCAATTAATATTAACTTTTCAGAAAATAAAATGCATAAAAATAATAAACTTTAGTTAAATACAATTTTCTGTAACTCTGAAAAGAAAAAAGTTTATTTTGGGTTGAATGAAATTTGGAAAAATTTCACATTTTTGGCTTATACCTCAAAAAAGAATTTCAATCAATATTTATGAGAATGTTATAATGAAATTTTTTTTTTAAATAAAATTTCCTAGAACTCTAAATAAAAAATATATTTTTTTGTTGAATGTGATTCGGCATGCATGATGCTGATAACGAGCACTATCAGAAAAGTAACTGTCATGTCTTCACTTTGACCTGCCAGCTCAAAAAAAATTAAAACCGTTTCTTTATTCAAGCATTAAGCAGGGTTATGACTGTTCTGCAAACTGTTCAGAATTCTAAAACATCTTATTTTATGCATCATTTCGAAATATAAATCATCATCATCATCATCA
Organism: Archaeomysis grebnitzkii; assembly: GCA_031471125.1. Taxonomy (NCBI): domain Eukaryota; kingdom Metazoa; phylum Arthropoda; class Malacostraca; order Mysida; family Mysidae; genus Archaeomysis; species Archaeomysis grebnitzkii. The sequence goes on along the minus strand of JARUHE010318179.1, from coordinate 3,102 downwards.
TCATCATCATCATCATCTTTGTTTTTCATCCATATGTTCCAGTTTCAGCTGGGTTGGATGTGCAAATGACTCCTCTATTCATTTCTAACCCAAATAATATCTTCGTTGATGCATGTTCTCCACTTCTTCCTTGGTCTTCCACACTCCACCATCAGTTCACCAACTGTAATCAAAGAACTCACTGGAGTCTATCTCACAACATGTCCAAACCATGTCAACCTCCTACAACTCAGCTCCTCCTCCAGCTCCACCAATCTGTACCTCACCACCACTCACATCATTTTATCAACAAATTACAGTCCAGTATCGCAGAATTCTCCTATCACATCCCTCATAAATCCATTCTGTCAATGGCCAAGTCTCAGCTCATACAGCAAAGCAATACTCACACAGGCTCTATATACCATGTCGGCCTCTTTTCCTAAGGGAAAACTCTCTACCCTTAGACCAAGCAACCACAACTCTCGCTTTCGACCTCAACACTCTCTACAGACCAGCCTCACAGTCAAACACATTGCTAAGGTAATGAAAATGTTCTACCTCCTCCAGCACATTCCAATTAACATGGTCATTGTCTTCCTACAACCCAGAAACTAAGTTCCTCACACTAACCAGTCTTCTCAGACAAGGAGATCTCTTGTGACACCACTTTGCACGCTGAGTAAACATTCTCAAAAAGTTTATTTTTTTTAAATGTAATGTCCTTACAGAACCCAAAATCAAAAAATGTCACCTTGCTGCATGCAGTTGTTTGATCCATCAGTCAGGGTGCTGACTTTCAGCATAAATTAGTAAATTAATAGTAAATCTAATCAACTTTTAAAATGTTTTTATTTAACTTAAAATGGGTGAGGTGCCCTATTTTCGCACATATAAGGATCTTCCTTCTTCCTTCAATGAAACTCACTGTTCATTACAAAACATTTAGCAATTACTTGCCCTTTAAAATTGTTATAACAAATACCACAAAAAAATTACTATCAATGTGATAGCAACTATTTTCAAAGTTTAAATATATGCTCCTACTATTGACTTCTATACTAATCTAAAGGAGAATCGATAGGTGGTAAGGAGCCAATAATAGGGCCTTTTACCCTACAATTTGGATTATGTTTCATCAATTTCTATAAAAACAATCATGTTCTATCCATTTTCGAAGAAATATAACTGATATTTCCATTTTTCATGAATAGAAACATATTTTAGTTAAGGAGATTATGTCAATTGACTAACTTACCTTTGTTCTATCCATTTCAGACCAATACTTTAAACTTCTACATTGTCCAAGAGAATTATCAACTCTTCATAGTTCTGCATTTTTGGTAAAAAAAATTGGGCTAGACTGCATATTGCATAAACATATTTTAACTTACTAGCTTCTTTCAGAAAATCTATTTCATACCCCATGTTCAAGGTAATGAACGTGCTACCCTATTTTTCCCGAAATTCATAAGGAAATGTGGCTTTAACCACTGAAGAATGATAGTGTCACCCACTTGCATAAAAGCTTATTTAACTTGCCTATGGTAATCTCTTCTATACTTCTTTACAGAGTGCTAAAAAATATATTTTCATTTTAAAGAGGACATTCGTTTTTTATCGTTTTTACCGTTTTAATGGCAAAAAGGACACTTTGTGCTAATTTTTGGGTTAGGGAGGACAAAAAAATCTTGAACAAAAAACACTGGTTTTTAGCCCCATGATTTTTTACTTATTCTAAAAAAATACTTTTTATAAAATGTATAAGTATTTTTAAATATAAATTAAGTAAAATGAAAAGTTTTTGTTCAATTTATACAGTGAAACTAATATTTAAATTGATTACTGATAAGTTTAGCCAATTCACTTAATTTGAATGTTAATGCTGTAAACCTGGAGCTTTACAGCTCCACACTTTGCTTGAGTGTGGATTTTTTAATTATGTACTTTATCATCTCCAATTATAAATTTTGCTGTTTAAATATTGCAAGTTTATTATATTTTTGTTTATGTTTCACTATTTTTATGTTTATACACTCTTAATAGAACATATCAAATTATCAATGCAACAGATATAATTTGAAAAATACACTTTTTTTAATAAGGATTACAAATAAGAACTAGGCAAAATTAAAATCCAATACATAAAGCTCAATTAAAAATAATTTGCCGAAGCCAAGACTTCAGCAAAAATTGCCCTTGGCTTCGGCCGAAGTCAAAGCTTTGGTACACCTCTAATATTTATAACATAAAATTATAAAAGATGAATGTGAAATAATGAAAAAATATTTAAATTAAATATTCATCAAAACTGAAAGGAAACAACTTAACAAAATTTAATAACAAGGGTTACATATATAGTGGACCAACTGGCAGCTGCTGAAAGGAGCTGGTGAACTCTTCGTGATAGAGTAGCAAGTTCTTGGTTGCCAAAGTTTGAACTTGAAAGACATACCAGAAAATAACTTTTTTCCGCAAATCTAAGAGAAGCTACTGAAAATCACCTAATCTTAGCTAACTGAGGCTAACTCAACTCTCTTGTATGTACAGAGTGTAAATAGATTCATCTAGCATTTTTTTTGGGGGGAAACTAAAGTCTACTTTAGATCCCCTATCGGTTAATCTTTCCAACGTGCACACAATTTTGCCTTTTTTCAATAGCGTTTCTTTTTAGCAAAAATAGCATTTATTAAAGTTGTAATATGATAAAATATGTCCATTAAGCTACAAATTATTGAAATAGATGCAGTATTAAAGTAATTACAAAAATATATATATGGCAAATCATACATCTCGTTACTGTTATATGCATAACGGTTGGGACATCACGCCCAGATAACATCCTATTTTAAAACAAGACTTGGGCTAAATTTGCTCCTCAAATAGTGTTTTTTGGCCACCAAAAACCATTTGAGGACAAAGTCATATTAGGTTTTGTTTGATGCGTCATGATAATGCTAAAATTTACTTTACTCTGGTTTATGTAGCCTATATCTTATTGAAAACTAGCCATAGATGACCTGAAATCTCGTGTGGCTATAATTCTATATTTATTTTATGAAAATAATTACTCCTGGTAATGTTGGTTAGATGGTCATTATAAGCAACTTTTGTTCAATAAAA
>JARUHE010318168.1:0-11592 GCA_031471125.1 Archaeomysis grebnitzkii | reverse complement strand
GTACATAGAAACCCAAGATTTTGTGTTCATTTGTACTCTTTCAAGGTCAATCTGAAATTGGTAAATAAATTTATAAATCAAAACATACTAGAGTGTAGAAGTGACAATTCTTTATTATCCCAATGTAATTTCAAATAAAAATGACCAACTTTCGTATTTTATTTATAAGAAGAGTACATAGAAATACAAACGTACTCTTTCGGCCAAATTTTATATCTGGAATGTACTCTCACAACCCAAAAAAAAAATTTGACACCCTGACATGAAGAGACAAAAATACTCTCCATACAAACACTTAATACTACACGCCTAACAAGTAAGACAAACCACCCACTCCACTCACTCCTTCACATAACAACTCCAGACACGTGAAACAAACTATTGTTGTTGCTGTTGTCGACCCCACTCCCTCCTCGACTAAGAGGATGGAGCCCTCACATCAGAGGGTCCAGCCCACACCACAGCAGGTCCGACCACCGGTTCTGTCAAGAGAGCCTCCGGGGCCAAGTCCGACTGCACATGCGGGCATATGAAGAGGTGTGTGGTGCTGGAACAGCAGGCAGTTTGGTGTAGTGTGTGTGTCTGGAGCTGTTTTGTGTAAGTATTCTTGTAGTCGTGGGGATTTGTTTGGTCTCAGCTGTGCTAGCAACTTGCAGGTGTTGTGTGGGAGTGTTGGCTCGTTGTTTATGTCTGGTGCTTGTGTGTTCAGTATTTTGTTTGGTGACTGGCTGTTTGTGTAGTCTGTGACTATTTGTGTGTGGACAATTTTCTTGTGTTGTTTTATTGTTTGGTGTGTTGTGGAGTTGTGTAATTATTGTTGTTGTCGAAAATGGTTTGTTTCATGTGTCCTGGGTTTGTCGGCTGTTGTGTGACTGAGTGAAGTGGGTGGTCTGGATGTTGTGCGGTTTTTCTGAGTTGAGAGGCATGCAGTTTGAGGTGCGTTTGTATTGGGAGGATTTTTCTTTTTCGTCATGTAGTTGTTGTATGTTTGTGTCAAGAGTGCAGCCTGTGGCTGTTCAGATGGCAGTGTTTTGGATGGTCTGTAATTTGTTGATGTTTGTTGTGGATGTTATGGGGGACCATATGGTGTTTGCATATTCTATAATGGGTCGTGTAATGGTTTTGTATGTGGTGAGTAGTTTCTTTGGTTTTCCCCCCAGTGTGTGGTGGTGAGGGCCTTCAGTATGTTTAGGGTGGGTTTTTGGGTCCTTGACCATTGGGAGAAAGGTGCTGTTTATGTAAAGGTGTAGGGTGTTACTGTATTCTGCAGGGTCGGGAGTGAAAAGTATGATGGTCGTTTTGTTTGCATTAAGTGTGAGTTGGTTGCTTGTGGTCCAGTTGTGTATCTGCTGTATGTATATGGTAAGGTTTGGTTTTCGGCTGTGAGGGGAGTTATGTGGGAGGAGAGAATGGTTATGTTGTCTGCATAGGTAATGGTGTGAACATTTTGTGGAGGGTTGGGGAGGTCTGCCAAACAAACCTTCTTTGACAATAATATTAACTACACCACCAACATGGACACAACCCCGGAACACACCACTTGGCACTTACCAAACAATAAAACAACACAAGAAACACATACACATGCAAACAGTCACAAACTACACCAACAGCACACTACCATACAAAATACTAAACAGACATCAAAAACGCCGAACAAACCCTCCCACACCATATGCACAGACCACTGACACAGCTAAGAACAAACAAATCCCCCAGACAACAAGAATACCTACACAAAATAGCCCCCGACACTCATACTACACCAAACTGCCTGCTGTGCCAGCACCACACACACAACACGACACATATTTTTACGTACCCGCATGTGTGGAGGTGAGTGCGGCGGGTCTGTTTGTCTGATGGTCAGACCTGCTAGGATTAGATCCTCTGACATGAGGGCCCCGCCGCGTCTTCTTTGTCGAGGTAGGGGTGAGGTAGCGAACAACAAATGGGAAACTCTTACATAACTCATGACAGTAAATGAAAGAACGAAAAAAAATGTCCAAAATGCCTCTTTGGTCTGAAAAGTCACATCAGCATTGACCTCGCATTCAACACTGGCTGAAGTCCCATAATGGGGAATCAGTAGTGCCTACAAGACACTATTGATCACATTACTAAGTACATATATTTAATGGCAATCCAAAAGATTTATTTAAATTGTATACATTTTTACATTAATACATTACATTTTTCTATTTGGAAATGTTTGATGCTATCCATAAATGTTTTTAGGAGTTAGACGACCAAGAGAAGCTGTTATAGATGGAAATTTGATTAAAATGATCACACAATTAACAAGAACACAAATAGAGGCTTCATCAGCAAGTATGCGCATCTTCAATGCAGTAAATTTTGCAGATCATTGGGTAAGTTCTCTTTCAGTTTCGCAGACTTAATTATTGTCAGCAGCAGTGTTACACAAAAACTTTAATAAATATATATCATCTATATATTTTGGTTTAATTTATGCACCAATAGGTTGGAAATTAAGTTTACATCAATAGTCTTTAAGATGAGTTTTTGATTAAATGAGGTTTTCTCACTTTATTTTACCCCTTTTTTATTAGCATTTCTGGTATGGTAAGATAGAAAAGTTTTTCATTTTTTGGTTTGAATCATGCACCAATTGATTGGAAATAAAGTATACATAATGGTCTCTCAGGTGAATTTTTCATTAGATAATGTTTGCCCCTCTTTGAAACATCCATTTTGTTGTCGAGAGTGCACAGCGAAACTCTACATAGCATTACCGATGTTGTCTTCGTTGTTGCTGTTCTCATCGTCGGCATTAGACAATGACCTGAATATTTATTCATCATCTAGACTTGTATATTTTTATTATTTCATATAGGATTGATTATTGGTTTTAGTATATTTATTGATGTTTTATTTCATTTTATATTTATCTATATTTTTCATTGAATTGTTTTTGTGGAAGTGTTTTATTTTGTATTTTGGTTTCATCAATATACCAATGAGTTGGAAGTTGAATAGGCGAGTTTTTGATTAAATGATGATTTCTCACTTTGTAACAATCTTTTTGATTGACGTTTCTGATATGAGGACAAATTATTTTTTAAAGTTATTGAATGATCGTGAGACATTTGACCCGCTCGGTTTGTGGATTACTTGATATGAACTTAGAGTGCTTGTGAGTATTGTTAAAAAATTGACTATTTTTATGACTTAAGTTGTTTTGGGTTCTATAAGTTTCTCAAAGTTGTAATAGCTTTTAAATTAATTATCGGAAGGAAAATTGAATGTAGAAAAATATTTCAGAAAAAATTCATGCTTGGTGAAGATGGAAGAGAAGAAGATCTGGAGGAGAAAGAGACATGGGTGAGGTGAGGATAATTATATCTCGTGCAAGTTTAAAAAAAAAATACCCAAATTTAAAATAAGTTGACAGTACAAATTTTGTCCCTAACCAATTAATGCTTAAGCATAAAAGATGTTAATTTATTCTTTGAAATAATCTTCATTCACTGGGAACTGTAGTTTCTATCAGATCTCATAAGATTAAACATTATATTGAATCTTAAGGCAAATTTCTAGATTCAAGTAAACATTACCCATGCTTACTCGGAAGGTTCTATTGGTGAAGGAAACTACATCCTTCATTTCATTTCCTAATTATTAAAGTTTAAAGTTAACAGCAAACCTGGAAGTTTTCTATGCATGAAACTCTTATTCAACCCATCACACTGAATGCTGCAGCTATGACAGTTTTCTTAGTGTCTGTATCACAGTATATAATCCTATTCCTGAAAAACTCATCAATTCTTTATGTTTTGCTCCAGCATCTTTCAAGAATTATTCCAAAGATCTTTTGATGCTTTCAATATTCAGGATGTCATTGAAAAATCCTTCCAACTCTCCTATGCTATTCTGTAGTTTTACTACACTTGGCAGTGCAGAAATATTTATTAGTCGAATTGCAAAAACCTTAAAAATCATTTTTGTCATTTACCTGTGAATTGTTCTCCATGAACTGTACCCAATTCGAGAAGCATGGAAAACTGCATTCTAATAGCTCTACTTGGCCACGTTTTGGAAATTCTATCTATATGGAAATTCTATCTATATGTTGATTCTTCAGCAATTGGTGGAATAATACTTTGAAAATTGGCATCCTGCTCATCGTATTCAAGCACAGTTTTATCTTGAGATTCCTCAAATCTTGAGGAAAGTTTTAAACTCAAACCAATTTAAATCTGCCCTCCTAAAAATCTCTTAAAATTTTTGCAAAGTAGTTTTTTTTAAAACTGTCCAAACCAAAATATAATTATTATGACAATCAGATTAACATTATCTAACTTAGTCGCATTTTAGTGCAACTCTCATATTTGGACCTTTTGGAATGCATTACAGTACTGCGGTTTCGACAAATCCCGTCACCAATAGAAGTCATTTCTACTATTGCAGATTTTTCCTTTTTCTCTACAATAGTGTGAAATCCACTTCACAGATTAAATTCTAAAGCTCATCGCAGCCCTAATTAGATGAATCAGTGATGGTATCTTTTGCGACCAAAAATTCAGCCTCTTTATTTTTAATCTCTAATTTCAAGATCATGCAAGTTATCTTTTAGTGTACCCCAGTTTTAATAATAATTCACAGCTCCAATGGTAGCATCCTCCTGCCATTAGAATTCATGTCTACTAAAGAAATATTCATACAATCAGCAAAACAGCCTCACCCTATCAGTTATTTGGTACAAGATATGTGAAAAAATTGAAAAATAATAACTTCCAATGGACATTCTGTGTGAATTTCCATTTCTTTATTTAATTTAAATTTTTATTGTATTTACAGATTAGGTGAAGCAACGAATATCATCCACAGAAGAAGAGCAACTGGGATTGAGCCAATGGTGGCTGGATTAGAAGCTCTTTCATCCAATGTACCTTCTGCTCCCAAACAACCTAGACGCAGAGCAGCAAAGGACGCCGATGTAGGTCCTGCAGTAAAACCAGCTCAGGTGAGTTGAGCTTTCTAATCTCAAGGAAAAAATGAATAGAAGGAAAATAGAAATGTATAAATCATTTCAATTGAAAGTTATCATTCAAACGTATGTTTCAATATACATATGAATTATCCTCAATCTGAGTTTTTGTTTGTCGTGTCAGGAACAGAACTACTGTTGTCTATTGTTAATATTTTCTAATCCTTTTATAATTTTTTTCGGATATAATCATATAGTATTATAATCTAATTGCATCCACATTTTAGGTGAAAGCAAATACTTTAAAGTTTTTTGTTTCTCATTTTACAATTATTTTTGTTGAATAAAAGTTCATTCATTGGTCTTGTTGGGTGCCAAAATATTCAAATTTTTTGTTTGTTGACCAGCTCCTAAAGTTATCATTTATATCTCAAATAAACAGTTATAAAGTGTACATTACAAATTCCCAAGTGATATTTTTTTTTCTAAATTATCATTATTGAGATCTAAGGGTTTTCATTATCGAGCATGCGAAACAAAGCTTCACATAGACGTAGCAATTCCGATGTTGTTGTGGTCGTCAGCGTTAGACAATGAGTTGAATACTTATATATAATCTATACTTGTAAAATTTCATTTAGGCTTTATTATTGATATTAATTTTTTTTTATTACTTTTTAATCAAAATTTTTTCACTAAATTAGGCCTAACTTTTCGTTTTATTTATGCATCGATGGATTGGAAATAAAGTATACATAAATAGCCTCTGATTAAATGATTTTTTGTAACATTGTTTTGTTAATTTTTCTGATTCTGGAGCTGGAAAATATATTTGATAGTTTTTTCAAGTTACTGAATGAATGGTTGCGAGACATTTGAACAGTTTGGTTCGTGAATTACTAGTGTTATGAAAAATATGTTTGAAGATAGCCAAATTTTCATATTCAAGTTTTTTAGGTGTTGTCCTACATTTATCACTTATATCTCAAATGAACAGTTATGCAGTGTACATTAAATGTTAGCCAATTTTTCATATCTAAAATAAACTTGTTTTTTGTACATGCGAGACATTGGTGACCATGGTCCCTCTGGTTTGGTATAAAATATGTTTTTCATATTTTGGTTTGATTCATGCACCAACAGATTGGAAATGAAGTGTATACAAATAGTCTATAAAGTGAATTTTTCATTAAATGGTGGTAACATCCTTTTTAGCGAGTCTGTTATGAAATAACAGAAATGAGCTATTGTGATCGCCCTTTCGTGGTTCTGTAGGCTGCGTATGGTGTGTACACCCTTCCATATTGATTTATACTTGTATTTGAAGCTCTACAACAAAGTTTTTTTAATAAAAATTGCTTGTATGGGCAGTCTGACCAACATGCACTAAGTTTTTTTTTTAATTTAATTGAAAAATAATATTTTAATGAAAAACAGATTTTTTTTCAACTTAGAAAGTTATCTTGGTTAAAGTTTTTGACCAAGCTCATTGTGAGTTTATTTGAAGATCGAAAACATTTGTTTGTATGGGGATTCTGACCAATATGCACTAATTATTTTGCAACATTTCTAAATGAAGAGTTTTTTAAATTTCCACTGAAATCATTTTCTATTTCCTTGTTCTCAGGGTGTCACGGAAGGGAAGGAACTAAGTCAAGATGTTCGTAGGCTTTTCAAGATCTTGAAAATGAGATACAAAGAAAATGGCAACAAGCCAATCAATTTCTTCAAGTTCTTCATTGATCCAAATTGTTTCACACGGTCTGCAGATAATCTGTTCAATCTGTCATTTCTTCTGAAGGAGAACCATGCAGCTATGGGTGAAGGTAAATCAAATATTTCTGTTATAACGAATTTTTGTATCTTTACAAGGACATCAAAGTCATGCAAAGCTATCATATGACTTCACACATTAAAGTATTTATATAGAAAGGAGGGGTTTATCAAAACTTTGGCTTCGACTTGTTGAAGCCTCAGCACTTTAGTGTCAGCTAAAGCCGGAGTGAAGGGCAAGCTATTTACACACTGCTGCTGTATTTTCAATCACTGCTATAGTTTTTCTTATTCATAAATCGTTTTACTAACTTGATGTTTTATATCTTAGCTAGGCATTGATAATTTGATGTTATGTTAAGAGTAGGGACCTAAAATACAATAAAAAAGAAACTAAGGAATATAAAAAAATTGTAATAAATTTAAGCAGCAAAAAATATAATTGGAGATGATCTGTATCTTGAAGTACATAAAAAATTCAACACTGAATCAAAGTATTATTTAGTACACAAAAAGCCTGGATATCCTATACTCGAAGAAAGTCTAATAAAAATTGTTGAGGTGGAGGCGTATGTTTCCAGCAAAAAGAAAAAATGTATTTTTTATTATTTTACAAAATGTTTGTAGTATTTTTTTGGAAAATTATTATTTATATAAAATAGTAGTTTCCTCTCTCATTACACGTACATGACTTGGTATATTCTTTAAAATAAATATTTTTCCTTTTACAGATTTGTTGATTGATCATAAATTTAATTATATATAATTTTACACATTGTTTGATGGATTTTTTATAAAATCAGTTTTTATTGAAATAATAGGTTTTTATTAATTCTATGGTTAGACAGGAGTTGCAAATTTTGTTTTTAAATGATCAATTTATATATATGTTATATATAATTCTACATAATATTGTTTGAGGGATTTTTTTTTAAATCAATTCATTGAAATAATAGATTTTCCAATCCCTCATTAGACAGGACTTGGCTTATTCTTTGCAAACAAAAAATTTTTGTTTTAGTTTTTATTTTGTAGTTTTTTCATTGACATGAATTGCTATATGAATTTTTCTAAATGTCATAAACAACTTTTCTGTAAAATTATTATTGTTATAAGAGGTTTCAAATTTCTAGTTAGCATGTTTTTAACAAAAAATATTCTTTTTTTTTTAATTTTCTTTTCACAAGTTTTGTTATTGAGCATGAATGGCTGTATATATAATTCTAATCAATATTGTTCGAGGAATTTATTTTCGTAAAATGCACTGAGGTAGCCAAGCTTTCCAAAACATCTAAGATCTTATAATGAACAATATAATTTTTCCAGATGAAAATGAACTTCCTACAATAGCACCCAGAAATAGAAAAGAGGAACTCGCAAATGTTGATGCCAATGCAGATCCTCCGCAAAATAAACAGTTGATTGTCACCTTGAATATGGAACTGTGGAATGACTTGGTTAGAGTTCTCAAAATCAAAGGAAAAGAACCAATGGTTCCATACTGAGGCAATCCAAAACGTCCACGTACCTAAAATCCTGTTTGTAACTGTATTTTTATAATTTAGTTATTTTTGTATTCAAAATATTGTCCATTTGCTTTACTTCCTTCAAAAAAAGATCAAACTGCAAGTTTTTTAGCCGAGTTTTCTTTTTTGTCAGGTCATGGAATAAATTGTTCTCCTTGGCTTCCTTATGTTACAATGGCAAAGAGCGCTGTTTCATCCTTATGTTACTTAGTTAAACTATTGTTGTTTGAAAGTGCTGAATACCCTCCGGGTGCAGCACTGGGCATTGGCCCGTTTATTTATATAATTTAATCAATCGATCTCCTTGGCTTCCATCTTAATAAATAGTCAACACTTCTCTTGTTTTTATTATTCTTTACAATTCTTAGGAAAAAGAATGGTACTTAATAACTATTTCTGCAATCAAAATAATTGAACTGCAGAGGAAAGTCCTATTGATTGCTGAAATGCTTCCAAAGCAAACCTAGTCAGCTTGTAATTTAGACAAAACTGCCACTTATTTATCTATGATGTGTAATACAGTTTTGGAAAATCCTATAAACAGATTTGTTGAATGAATGAATTAAATTGGTCCATCATTTATAAGGTGTATCTATTATTTTTACCCTATATGTTTGTGTAAGTATACATTTATTAGCGAGTCTTCTGAAATAATGGAAATAAGCTATTGTGATCGCCCCTTCGTAGTTCTGTAGGATGCGTATAGCATGTATGCTCTTCAATATTGATTTATACTTTTATTTGAAGCTTTACAACAAAGTTTGTTTAATAACAATTACTTGTATGGGCATTCTGACCAATATGCACTAATTATTTTTCAATTTAATTAAAAAATTTTGATTTTAATGAACTTTTTATGAAAATCATTTTTTTCAACTCTGAAAATATTCTTGGTTAAACCTTTTCACCAAGCTAATTTTTGAATTTGTTTGAAGCTCTACAACAAAGTTTACTTATCATTTGTTTGTATGGACATTTCTACCTATATCCACCACGATGTCACCATAGGTGAACTTGTACTTGTTTTGTGCATGTATGCTATAGAATAACAGAATGTGCTTGGTCCGTTATTTGTAGCAGAACATAGGTAGAGAATGCATATTGTTTTAAGGTTTTGTCAAGAGTTTTTGCACAAACAAAACCAAAGTAGTTTTAACCTTTAATGTAGGCTTATTTATCACTGGCATTTTTTATTGATGTTTACAATCGACAGTTGGTATACTGTACTAGTTTGCCCACACATCAAAATACAAATGTATTTTAGACTAATAGGCGATTTTGGCCACCGAAAACCATTTGCGGAGCAAAGTCAGGTTAGGTTTTGTTTGGTGGGTCACGATAATGCTGAACTTGGCTTAAATACTGGTTTATGGAGAAAAAAGAACTGCCTAAGTGTTGTTTGAAATGTGACGTTCTCTGACGTTTGGTACACCTGTCACTTGGATGAGCATACTTCTTTGACAAACAACTTATGCTGGCTATTACTCGAGTTATATTAACATGTTCTCCGCGTATTGGGCCACATGTGTACCAACAGTAAAATTCCATTTTTGCATATTGTTACACCCAAAAAAAAGTTTGTCTGTTTTATAAAATGGCCTGTAACCTGAAAAGTAGTTAATAAATTTACATTTTTAGAACGTTTCTATTTACATAAAAGGTTGATGAACAAGATGAACAAATAAAACAATACGCGGGGAACGTGTTAATAGTGTAATATATGCGGTCAATATGATCTAAATTCGTCAAGGTCTTAAGGTCTTACAATACATTATCTACCTTCGATCTACACTTCTCTGTAAACAGATAACATAGCGCCGTTTCAGCTGAATGTCATTATTTAGGGTCATTAATGGTTTTGGTTCTACTATCCTCACTGTGTTAGCACATATGGTAATAGTTAATAGAAAAAACATTGTTAACGTGAATAAAGGTTAATTACATTACTTCAGTGGTTTCACAAATTAGTGAACGTGTTTTGCATGAAAAAAAATCTTATTTAGTAAACTATTAAATTTTATTTAACGCTGAAGAATTTGATGCATCTAGCACAATTACAGGTAAACACACCGAAGTTCACTTTTCAGAAAAAATATTCATCATATGAAATTGGCCTTTCTAACTAAGCAATCGATGCCCACAAGCTATCATATACAGTATATAACGATGCATGAACAAAATAAAAGTATGGTTCGCCTTATTTGATTAGTGTTATTTTATATTGACATACTCGGGATGGTATTTAACAGAAAATCTTATACAATAGCTTTAATAACACATTTACGGAATTCATACAATATTAACTGGCCACTTCGCTCATTCATAACCTCATTATAAGAAACTTAAAAATAAGAAGTGTGCCCATCGCATATAGTTAATGTATCCTGTGTATTTAGACACGGGACATACTGGTTAGTACCAAGGATACAATGGTCAAGTGGTACAAGTTTAGAATGCTAGAATGGCACAGTGATATAATGTTACAAATGTATAATGGTAGAATGATACAACGTTGCACGACAGAAGTGTACAATGGTATAGTCACCTGTAGGGCTTCAATAGCTTCGAGTCCTGCCTGTCTGCTTTTTGAACTATACGATAAGGGATGGTTTAATTCGTCCTGTTTATCTCGTAGTTGTGCCACAGCCTCTGCGTGTTGCTTCTCTATCTCTCGCCGCTTGTCCGCTGCGTCTTTCATTTGCTGAAAATTTTCAAACATGAAAATAACTATAAAGAAGAAAAAACAATTAATCACACGCATAATCTAGACTGTTGTCTCAAGCACAAAATCCCTTTTGGGCTTAGCACATCATTCAATGTTCATGTAAGACTAAACAGACCACACAATCCAACACATTTAAAAAAATGCATATTTATATATATATATATATATATATATATATATATATTTACATATAGAAAATGTAAACATTGAAATGTTCTAGCTTTACTCATCTACAAAACTTCAAACAATCATTTATTTTAAATAGTTAAATAGCTGATATATGTACAAAAAGTACATATTATATGTATTTTTCGCAATTGGTTTTATAGTTGAAACTTTTAGATAATAATCAAGTTCACATACTTTTTATATACACGTATGGAAAATACATTAATCCTATTGTATGAACCTCCAGCATTAACGCATGTTATCGTAGTATTTCTTACATATATATGTTTATAACATGCATCTTGAAGTTAGCATAACAGTTTTAAAAAATGTGTATTAACGATAGTGGTATGCGCCAAAACACACGATATCTATTAACACACACACACACACACACACACACACACACACACACACACACACACACACACACACACACACACACACAC
>JARUHE010318157.1:0-11593 GCA_031471125.1 Archaeomysis grebnitzkii | reverse complement strand
TTGAACATACTTGTTGTCTAATTAAGGGATGTTTGTCAATTAATCACAACGTACATTTGCAATTTGCAAAGAGTGCATTTGTCAGATGAAACTCCTACCAAGCTGACATTCCGGTATTCTAATACACTTGTCAGTCTCATCTTTCCACTTTTTGTTGTCTCACATATATAGTTTTGTGCTCTTTTGTACCCTCCTCGATTCCCCCATTTTTCCACAAGCTAAAACTTACAAAAACTTGTTCGTGTTGTATAATTTAGAGAAAATACTTTTTTATTTTGAAAATGAATATTGTTTTAGTTTCAGGTTTACTTCTTTAAAGGTTTTTGCTGAAAGCTCTAATTTTGCTAAATAAATAACTATAATCGTTTAGAAAAACAAAGTTCTCTTGAATATAGGAATATGTTTACAAATACTTTTCTTCCAATTATTAAGTTTTATAATAGACACAAGTTTTGAATATATTTATAAGCAACACTTGACATTTTATTTGAAATTATTGAAAACAATTTTGTTTGCAGTGATAAATTCCTAATTTTTGTTGGTCTCATTGAAAGTCTTATCATTTAACGACTCAAGTTTTTGCAGATTGTTTGTCATTCTCAGTTTCTCGGACCTGACAAAAAACCTTGAAATCTGATCAATGTTGATACCTTTGAATATCGTAAGTCTGATATGGAAGAATCAATCCTTACTAGAATTTCAAACGTCTGAACTTACTGGAAATAAACGTTAATTAGTAATTTGTATTCTATTATAGTTGATTTATCCATAAAAAGTAAACAACCTTAATCATTCAACAGCGAAAACATTTTATTTGTATTATATAATGTAGTTCTAGTTTATTTGCTTCAAAAATCTTACCTAACCTACATCTCGAATTGGTAAGATTTACTAAACTGTAAAACTATTATTGTGGTTTTTAATATTGGAATGATTAATTATTATTTATCTTTAAATTCTGTTTGTTAAAAAGGTTCCAATATATAAAGTTTTAATTGTTTTTATAAAGGTATTAGCTTTTGAATAGTCCAGCATTTGATGTTCAGGTTTTTAAATGTTTTATTTTTTATTTTTAAATAGTTCAAGTCTTACGAGTTGAGGTAATAATAGTTTTGATTTATGAGAAAACTATTACACATTTCTTTTAAAAAATGAACATTAAGACAACCAAGAAAGTCGAGTAGTTAACCCTCTACCGCCTGAACTATTTTTTCATATTCCCGTTGATTTAACTGTATTTTGAATTAAATGTTTTGTTCCTGGAGATTGACATACAGCGGTAGAGGGTTAAGAAGTAATAAACATCTATCAACCTTACCATATAATTGTGGATCGCAACGAAGTAAAGTGTTTTTATTTTGTTTGTTGTTTTTGGTTGTTGTGGTTGTTTTGTTTTCGTAAACTTTTTCTCCAAACTTAGTTGAACGAGAAACAAAGCCCATACAAAATTGTTCGAAGAGATTTGCTTATTTTCTCATAAACACGTAAAATCATATGGTTTAAATTTTGTTTTATAGTTTCAATAAAGTTGTTACAAACTCAATTATATATGACTCAAATATTTTTTTAGGTACAAATTGTTAACAAAACAAAAACAACGTTAAAATGTGCACGGAGTTGATTTTTTGTAAACTTAAATTTTTTAAAGTCTTAATAATAAACATTTATGATTTGAAATTTGTTCTATCACCTCAACAAAGCTCTTACCAACACAATGATGTACGAATTATAATAAAAACAATTTTTTGTAAATTTAATTCTTGAGTAGAAGTTTTAAAACAATATAAACTAAGGTCTACTGCGTGACGCAATTAACCTAGTCAGAATTTATCTATAATTTACATCTGTATATTTATTTCTATTATCGATACGAATGACCTTTTTACCATTGATAACTACCCTAATTTATCATTGGGTTTTAAATATAATTGTACATAATTATCTGTTTGGAGATACAAACGATATTTTTTTAGTTTTTATCAATATCTATAAAAATTGTCCAAACATGTTTTTGTTGGATATTATACATATCTATGTATAATAATCAACTATGATTTGCGATTTCAGTAACAAGGGCCCAGAGAAAACTTTTATTTGTTTGTTTGATAAATTTAAATTTTTCAAATAAAATTCCATTTGCTTAATGTTTTTCGAAGATTTTTAATAAGTTATTCGCTTTCATCACCTGCTTCACAAGGGATGGAAACATGAGAGATGGTGGCCAAGTTGATAGCAACGCTGCCTGGAGATTAATGTTGCATAAGCAAATCTCATTGGCACTGGTTCGAGTTCCGTCGAAGGCCATTTCATTGGGATTTTAACATGGCTGCATTCCCTTAAAATCTCATATGCTAAGCTTACTCCGATTTGAGGGAGAACTTCATATGTCGGCTGCATACCCTTAAGGTACACATCACTTGATGTGAGTAATGATGATGCGAATGACAAGCGCTTTTGATGCCTTATTATCATTATAATATTAATGTTGTGTAAGCAATCATTGGTATTGATTCAAGTCCGCTTTAAGGGTATTTCATTGGGAATTTTAACGTGGCTGTCTTCCCTTAAAATCGTTTATGCTAAGGTTATCCCGGCTTAGAAGGGCACGCCATATGTCGGTTGCACATCCTTACGGTACACGTCGTTTGATGAGGGTAATACTAATAAGGTTGATATATGAAGCAGGACAAACAAATTCGATTTGATCCGTTATATAAAAGTCTCAAATATTCATTTAGTATTATTATAAAACTTACATATCCAGAAAATCAATCCACAAGTAATTGGACATTAACCATCTCTGATATTCAAGAAACTTTTACAGAGATAAAATTATTGATGAAAATCATATCTTTAATTCTGCAAACGTTTGAATTATCGTAAAACTTTATTTTGGGTGTTTGTTTTATTAAAACTCAAATAAATAGTCGACCATAGCTTTGTATATATCTATAGGCTCTTCAATAATCTAAAAGTAAATAAAGGACATTTTATAATTTGGATTAAATCTTAATTTCATTCATAAAATATCAAATTTTAATTCAATATAAACTTATAACAAATTTATTTTTTGGAATTAACAATTAATCTAGTCCTTTCGAGCACAACGTTGAATAAAAAACTTTGATGTCTGCAGTTTTAATTTTTGGACCTCAATTATGAACGTTGACTGAGAAATTTAGAAATGTCTTAAATTGAAAGTAATTCGGCGAACACATGTAAACAAAATACAATAATTGTAAACCATTAAATACAAATGACTGAGTGTAACAAATCCAATCTAAGTAAACTATAATGATATTCCTGGGTAAAATTTGACTTTAAGTTAATTAATATTAAATACTAATTTTAGATTTCCAAAGTACATAAACATTACTTAATTAACAAAATTACAGCATTCAATTCTCACTAATTAAGCATTGGGTGAAAAGTGAGTTAAAAACAAAGTAATTGAAAGGCAACACCCTCTCAACGAGGTGTATCGGAGCTCTAGAAAGGCAGTTCAAACGGAGCCTATTAACTGAAGCAGGTTTTAATGACATTTAAGTAGACAAATATAAATTATATTTCCATGCTTTGATTTATTCTAATGAAGAAATGATAATATTCATTATTCATTATTATGGCGGTTTCATTCACTTAAATAACTGTTCGTTATTTAAAGACACTATTGAAGTGGTAATATAAAGTTTTATTATACCTAATTACTCAATTAATTCGTAATGACGTAATGAGATATAATTGAGCAATAATTGATTATCATCATGAGTATCAATTAGCTTAAATGATCATATGATAATCATACAATTATTTTAAACGCTAAATAAATTATCTAAAACATCTTGTCATGATTTTTATTTAGATTTATTTTGAAAAATGTATTTTTCAAGTTTTTTGGCTGTTGATAATGGTGGAGAATTCAAAGGATGAATGCCCCCCTGTGATTGGTCAATTCCAGAGCTGTTGTTAATGACGAGCTTTGTCATTTACATGCATATGACAACCGAGTGACCTCGTATACCCCCCAAAAGGATTTGCCAGAAACGCATTTCAAAAGTTCTTTCCATCTTGAAAGTTTTATTTGTCGAGTTACTGCAAAAATATTAACATAATCAGTCTAGTAACTTTGGAATTGACGTCATATACACAATTTCTACACCAACACGAAAAATGGCAGACGTGCTTGATTACATTGAATTATAAATCACATTTTCCTAATAAATTCAATATCAGTCCTGATGCTGTAGAAGGCCTAACAAATAAATGTCCTGAAGTCTTGGTTAGCTGGAACAAACAATTATATTTCCATTATACAAGTGGGCTACAGCTGGCGTTTTCATTATATGACATGATTACAATATAGATTGCTACATTCTTCCATTTCATTCAAAATTTAAGTTTTTCAAAATATTTGTTTACTTAATGACTCAAAATCATTGTATAGGAAATGAAAAGCATTCCCTTAATGGAGGGTACAACTCAAGGTGAATATACATTTACATGGAAAAGGATTTGTAAAAGTAATTTCGTTTCCAAAATGTTGGAAATCACATGAAATACACTAATGTTCAAACCAAATAAAAAGTTAAAGAATTGCATGTACACATTTCTGCAAAAACACATGAATGCACATAATAAATTCTTCGTTTTGCTGACCTTAAAAATCTTGACCTTACACAAAATAATTTACTTTAAAATAAATGAATTAATTTTAAATGTCATGTCAAAACACATAAGAAATAATCATAATAAATCAATGGGTGTATGTGCATTTCTTTACGTGTGCTTATTTAAGCGTGTGCATGTACTGTCATCATGTTTTAGACGAAATGTTATAAAAAATTAAAAATATCCCAATTACCCAACTAAAATATAGTTCAAAAGTCTTTGGGTACAGCAAGGCGAATTATAATGGCATTAACCAGTAATTAAAATTAAGAAAATGACACCAACCTCAAATAAAATGATTTGTTATTAGGAAACTCAAAATAAAAGCTTCAACTCCTCAACCTTTTCTGATCAACAAAATATGGGACAGGTGACATTTTATTAGCAGCTTAATCTTTTGATTCTTTTTGAAAAAGATGTTTTAATTTTATTTATTTGTATTTCTTAAAAGTTTTGAAATCGTCATGGAAAAAATACAAAAAAATAGTTTGCAAAGCTAACTTTGAAGTAAATTTAATTATTTTGTTTATAATGTGAAGACAATAATTAATATGTAAGGAGAATCAATGTTACCTATTGTAACATGTCAAAAACTACAAATAATAAAATAAATTTATTTCTAATACATTCAAAAATATCATAAAATAGTAATAATAACCGATTTTTTATTTGTATAGGTACAAACAAAGGTTTACAAAATTTGAAAATATCCTCACATAAATGGAATTTATTTATAAAACGAAAAGGAAACAACAATGTTGAAATTTACTAAAAATAAATATATTTACACTTAGTTGAAGAAAATGAAAAGTCGTTTTTCTCTTCCTTCATAATAATCAACGAAATCAAACAAAGGAAGGCCTACATGACACACAACCCGGATGTCCATATTCAAATGGACATTGGAGACCAATGCAGCGCCATTTTTATTTGTCGACTCCTTCATTAAAATGCTAAAAAATGGCGACTTTTATTTTTATGTTAAATACATTCTTACATTAGTTTAATATTCAGAAAAGCATTAATTATAATAAAAAAGATATAAGTACTATTGATGAATAGTTGTTATAATAATGCAGTTGTTTTGTAATATAATTTGACACCCTGTGTTCAACCGTATCTGTTTACGTGTCTACTCAACTACCCCCTTCCCAGGCCTTACCCCGAACCCACATAATCCTCTTGATCGCCTTTTTCAAAAAAGTTGTTCATCCATCAACCAGTTGACCTGGGTCACATCTCTAAAACCTTTGTCTACAAATAGAATTTCCCTGAATTGAAATTCTATTGAATGCGGACCTTTTATTTTTAATGTTTTGAAGATGAGGGAAGGTGTGTGTGTGTGGGGGGGGGTTGAGGCACCATTTTCATTGGGCATAATACCGACCTTCATTACTTGGCCGGCTTGAGTATTCATTAGTAAGGCTAAGATAAGCCTCGGAGGTCCTTCTGTTATGTACTGGACTTTCATAATTGATTCTGCTTAGGCCTAACAGCTGCCATTTCCTATTTTAATACTTTACGTATTTACTCAATACTTCAATGCTATTTCATGCGTTCTTACAAAACAGGATTATTTCTAAACTTTTACTTATTTACTCAATGCTTCAATGCTATTTCATGTGTCCTTACACAACAGGATTATTTCGAAAATATGTCTTTTATGTAAATTGTATAGATGTACACCGCTGCTCGATCTATAAATATTACGTTTGCAATTTATAAAATAAATTACTATTATTTAGTTACATAATCTTATTAACTGCATTCAACACAAATGTTTAATATTTAAAAAAAATGTTAGAATCTACATTTGTGTCTTGACCACCATGTAAGCAACTCATCCAGCAACGAATTCGCTCAAAAACACTCAAAAATATTGTCTCATTGAATTTTGAAAGCAGGTGATTGATAAATAAAGGTAATTTCAATGAATGGAACCTACATTGAAGTTTCTGTGCTAAATCAAAGAGGACTTTCCTCAAAATTTGACCCAAAGGCCTTTTGAAGTTGACGCCCACAATAATAACACTTTGAGACCTCTTTCAAGAAGGATTATATATTTTAGCATACCCAATGGGCATCACAAAGCCCCAAAAAGAGGACAATGCTTCGCCGATGCTTTTGTTGTTCACATAATTACAATTTATTTATACACATTTATGCAAATAAACAGATTTTCTCTCGTCTTACCAGTATTCTGTGTTGAATATATTCCATAGCAAATCAATTGATTATCTATATGTTAGGTTTTTCAATAATTGCTAAGATAATCTCTAAGATATAACAATTTATTTGAAATGTTGTCATGAGTAATTAAAATGATTGAAAGCAGCCTTTAGGTAGAAAATGCAAACATTTCAAAATAGAAAATTGATAAATGCATAAATTAAAAATATAAACAACAAAAAAACCCACAGAACTTGTAAAACCCAAAAATCGAAAAAATGCATAACTAACTGTAATTTTATAATTGAAAAATACTGAACTACAGATAAGAATGAAAAAATTTAAAAGATAAAATTAAACACAATAAAGGAAAAACAGAACTTGTAAACCGCAAAAGTTAAAAAAAGGAAAAACTTTCAAGATGCCACACTTGTAACAACAGGAAAGTACGAAAATTGAAAAGCACAAAACTTAAGAAGTGCATAAATTGAAACTAGCAAACTATGACAATTTAAAAATTATAAACTTGCAGAATACAAAAACTCCTAAATAGAAAGCTTGAATAGTTATGAAATTAAAAATTGCGAAACAGGTTAAATTAAAATGCATAAATTGCAAAAATACAAGAACAAATAAAATGAAGAGCTTGCATATTGAAAATGAAAAATTCTTAACTTCCAAAATAAAAGTGCTTACATTAAATTTTAAAACAGTGCAGGACATGTAAAATGCAAAAATGCAGGGCATGCAACATGGAAATACTATAACATGTTATAATTGCACATTTCAACATTAACTAATAGAATAATTAATAAATGCAGAATTGTGGAATGCAAAAAAACACAATATTGAAAAACTGAAAATGCTGAAAACAGTACTAATATAAATTGGAAAAAACTGCAAAAAATAGTGAAAGGTAAAAATTGAAAAATTGAGGAACAAAAACTTGAAAAATTAAAGATTGAAATGTAATACACTAAAAAAACAGCTGCAGGCTGCATAAATTGAAAAAAAAAACTGAATAGTCATAAGTTGAAAAAAGACTGAAAAGAAAAATAGAAAAAGGCAAACTTACCAAACACAAAAACTAATAAATGAAAAACTTGAAAAAAACACAAATCTAAAATGCAAAACTTGCAAAATGCAAAACTTATAAAAATTTATAATTAAAAACCTTGAAAAACAGAATTTGCAAAATGGGAAGTGCATAATTTTAAAAAAATGCAAAAAATGCAAAATGAAGAGCGTGCAAATTCCAAAAATTGAAAAATGCTACGGTTGCAAAACTTGAAAAACGCATAAATTAGATATGCAATTAATAAATAATAATAAAAGTGGAAATGAAAAACTTGTAAAAGGTAAAATACAAGAATGATGGAAGTAAGAATTGACAAAATTAAGAAATGTGAACATTGCAACATGCAAAACTTGAAAAATGCATAAATTGAAAACATATAAAATAACAAAACATAAAAATGCAGAACTCGCAAACTATAAAAATTTAAAAATGTAAAAAATGTTCAAATGTTAATTAAAATGCAAGACTTGCAAATTGAAAACAAATACAAAACTAAAAAATGAAAGCTTGCCAACCTCACAAATTGTAAATTGCTAAACTTATAAAACAAAAAGTACATACATTGAAAAATAATAAAATCAGGAATTTCAAGCTCTAATTGAAACATGCAAAATGCTCAAAATAAAAATTAGATACATGGAAAAAAGCATAGATAGAAAACTAAAACTGCAGAACTTGCAAAATGCAAAAGTTAGAAATGCAAACATTAAACATTATAAAAATGTGAAAATACAAAAATTGCAAAACGGAAAAAATGCTAAATGATGAACTCTAAAAATGCAGAACATGGATAACTTGAAAATTAATAATTTTTGAACAATGTCGAAGTTGGAAAATGAGAACATAAAAAAACAGAACTGAAAATGCAGAAATTGCAAACTGCAAAACACAAACAATGCATGAATTGAAAACATAACATATTAAATATACAGAATTTGCAAACTATAAACATTGACAATTGAGAAATAAAAAAATGTTAAAAATATTGTAAGTTGAAAAGTGCATGAACGGAAAAAAACAAATATAAAGCAATGAAGGAAGAGTTTGTAAGCTGCACAAACTGAAAAATTCTAAAGTTACAAAATAAAATCTAGATAAGTTAGAAAATACAAAAGTAAAAAAATTCAGAACTTGCAATTTGTAAAATTGAAGAATGCAAGATTAGAAAGGTTAAAGTGGATAAATTAAAAAAAAACAACAGAAAAAAAACATTCATAACTTGCAAACTGCAAAACACAAAAAATGAAAACTAAAAACTCGAAAAATTCAGAACTTTAAAAATGTAAAAATGTAAAAATTACAAAACATTTGAAAAAAATAACAAAGCTTGACAAACGAAAAAAAAATAGAAAAAAAACATTTAACTTAGGAACAATAAACATTGAAAACTCAAAATGCAGAACTTGCCAACTGCAAAACATGAAAATTACAAAAATTACAAAGTGCAAAAATTTTAAATGAAAACTTGAAAAAAACAAAATTAAAAATCCAATCAATAACTAAAAACTAAGAACGTGCAAATTACAAAAATTGAAAAGTGCTACGGGTGCAAAGTTTGAAAAAGTCAAAAGTTAAACGTGAAAATAATAAATAATAAACAAAAGTGTAAGTTTAAAACTTGTAAAAGGCAAATAAACAAAACAATGATGGAAGTAAAAATTTATAAAATTACGACATGCTAACATTGAAACATGAAAAACTTGCAAAATACATAATTTGAAAACAAATAAAAAATGAAATTGCAGAACTTGCAAACTGCAAAAATTGTAAAATGTAATAAATGTAAAAATGCAAAACATGCAAATTGAAAAGTACATAAAGTGAAAAAATACAAAACTAAAAATGAAGAGTTTGCTAACTGCACACATTGAAAAATGCTAAACTTATAAAACAAAAAGAACATAAAACTAAATGAAATATAAAAAATGCAAAACTTGCAGATTGAAAGGTGCATAAATTGAAAACAAATACAAAACTAAAAAATGAAGAGTTTGCAAACTGCACAATTTGAAAAATGATAAACCTATAAAATAAAAATTACATAAATTTATAAAAATGCAGAACTTGCAAACTCTAAAATTTTCAAATTTTTAAATTTAAAATTGGATGCATTAAAAACACATAGATATAAAATTAAAACTGCAGAACTTGTGTACTGCAAAAATTAGAAATGCAAATATTAAATAATATAAAAATGTGAAATGCAAACATTGCATAACAGAAAAATTGCTAATGAAGAACTTTAAAAATGCAGAGCATGAAGAACTTAAAAATAAAAAACTTTTGAAAAAATACCTAAGTTTGAAAACATAAAAAGAAAACTTGAAAAAAAGCCATACAAATTGGGAACAAAAACATAGAGAACTGAATATGCAAACTGCAAAACACAAACAATGCATAAGTTGAAAAAAACATAAGAAATTAAAACTGCAGAACTTGTGAACTGCAAAATTTAGAAATGCAATTATTAAATAATATAAAAATGTGAATATTCAATCATTCTAAGACAGAAAAAATGATAAATGAAAAACTTAAAAATGCAGAAATTGCAAAATGTAAAAACTAAAAATTACAAAATTTTTGAAAGAACATCAAAGTTATAAAAAGGAAACTTGAAAAAGAAAAATTAAAAAAAAACTAAAAATGCGAACTAAAAAAGTTGGGAAATAAAAAATTGCAGAACTAGCAAATTGTAAAAATGAAAAATGCAAGATTTACTAAATTAAAAGTGGACGAATTAAAAAAAAGATAGACAATTAAAAAATTAAAAAATTTCAAAGACCAAAAATTTATAAATGAAAAACTTGAAAATGCAGAACTTGCAAAATGTAAAAACTAAAAACTACAAACTTTTGAAAAATACAAAAGTTTGAAAAATTTAAACTTGAAAAAAGCATACAGCTTGAGAACAACAAAAACATAGAAAACTAAAAATCTTACTAGCTGTAAAACATGAAATGTGCCAAAAATTCACAACTCCAAAATTGATAATGAAAAATGCAAAATTTGAAATATATAAAAAATAAAAAATAACAAAACTTTTGAAAAAGACTAAAGTTGGAGAAATAAAAACTTGAAAAACACAAAACTTTGGAAACTCAACACCTACAAATTAAAACAACATTTAATTAATTATTAGTTGTTTTTGTAAACATTTGGTTGATTTATTATCAATTAAAACGTTTTCATATTTTTTTTTAAATTAAATATATCACCGAACGAAGATTTATTTTTATTTTTGTCTTCATTATATTATTTATTCATTATGTTTACCAAACACATTAAGTATTATTTTCCATGGCTCTATATAGTCGAACAAAAACTTGTTGAAAGTTCTCTCGTCATGTATCTTAGTAGGAAAATTGAGTGAAATAAATAGTTAAAATTAGTAAACACAAAAAACTTTTTAGTAAATTCAACAAACTAAAATATGGAATACAAAAGTAATTAATGTTCTTGAGAATGGTTTATAAATGCTAGTGAACACATTTTCTATAAATTTAAAAAAAATATTCGTTTTTATTCTTCTAAGAATAAACTTCCAATTGCCATCTTGAAAATAGAAGGAAAATAAATTGTTATTAAAAATATCTTTTACTCAATAAAAATCTTCCATAATGTTATATACAGTATATATATGTATATACTTATATATAAATATGTTTATCTACATATATA
>JARUHE010318156.1:0-20053 GCA_031471125.1 Archaeomysis grebnitzkii | reverse complement strand
TACAATTAGGCTATGGCTCTTTGTCCTGTAGAAGAGTGACGTCGCTTAGCCGCACCCCGTTTTCCCTGTTACAATTTTGTACTAAGCGTTATGATAGGGGCGAAACCTAGATGCATAGTTCATAGTGTTTTGCCCTTAAATAAAAATCCACAACAAGCGTTATGATTTAACGTTAATATTCGTTGAAAGCACATCAAAATCTTTAGGAAAAACGTATTTCTCATGTGGAAGTTTGTTTTTGGGATTTCCTAGGCAGAATAAAATGAACGAGTCCTATTACAGGAGTTCATTTAATGCCGTTAATTTATTTGTTTTAGTAGGACGAGATATAACTAAAAATATGACTATATATTACCATATTTGTATGGAGACGTCAGGCAAAGTGTCGAAATCTTTTATACTGCCACCAAAGAACGTCATCCAACACGTCACGTCTAGCTTTGTCACCACGAACCACCAGATAAACCTGAACGCTGCTAGCAGTCCCTGTCCGCTAAATAAAGCTTATTGCGCATTCATTAAATATTATATTATACATTCAAAAGATATTCAAATAATAAATACATTAAAACAATTAAATATCCGTAATTAATAAATGGTGGTTGGTCTATATTATTGAGAAAATCTGTGGAGCTAATTTGATGTTTAACACTTTATAGTTCACCACAGTTCTGCCTGTAAAATTATGAAAGGATCACAAGACACCTCAAATCTTGAGATGTCAATTAGTAATTACAATTAACACATTTAAATGCACATTTAAAATAATTAAATATTAATCGACACAATAATAAACTCATAAATTCAAACAAACATAATTCATATAAACATTAATAAACATAAACAAACACAAACAAACACAAATATAAATTAATTAGTGTACTCTTAAATTTTAGAATTTAACTAAAAGTACAATAAGATCGTCTTCAACCAAACACTGAAAATATATTTTAATTACTCAAAACTACTAACTTCTATTTCTAGACTAAAACTAAATATACTTCAAGGTGCACTAATTCTATTTAATTACCATCACCAAACTTAACAATTATCAAACTAAAATTATGCATTAACTGCGTAATCCAATATTCACCCATCCTTTTGGGCACAGATTTCTCATTTAAAGGTGTCCCGGACATTTTCTGTAGTTAGGAATGCCTAACGAACGACTACTGACCTCTATCATAAACTTACTTTGGAAAATTCGGTCCTGCAGTCTTTCAAGCTTTGGTTTAATAGTCTGTGTATAGAAGCGCTATAAGACTTGTAATGTGGCTTTAATGCGTAAATTTCAAGCTGGTGATCTATATTGAATAGTTTCACACCTCTCCATCAGTACTGACCAGAAAATGGGTAATATCCTTAGTAACTCGACCTGAGGAAAATCATGCAAATCACAAAAACTTCTGTCTGTCTGCTTTGCTTGCTGGAACCAGTGGTGAAAGTCTAGGAACGTCTAATCGATGGTAGGCATCGAATATATTTGGAATTTACTAAAAAACTATACCAAACAAATCGAGTACGGCTTCCGTCTCAATAGGTCAAAGCAAGACGTTTCCCATCTCACTAATGCTGCAAAACTATTAATTAAACGGACGAAGATAAATCAATTATAACGATTTTCCACTTGTTGGTGCTAAAGAATCGGTGCAGTTTCTGTAGGTCATATAAAAAATAGGAACCGTAGAAATATTCAAGTTTTTGGTTATTATTATCCTCGACATAATGGCGACTTAAATTACACTTTGGACTAAGGGAGTTTTTTTAAAAAATTATTTTGGGCAAAGCCCGGCGCTGCATCTATAAGGTATTTAGCACCCAAGGACTAAAGGAGTTGCTTGCTAAATTGGTGTTGAGGAAGCGGAGGCGATTTGGTTCACTCTCACAGACTATGTTTTTATTCAGAATTGGATGCTCGTCCTTCTTAGATTGAATGACACGAATAAGGTAAAATATTGCATGCAAAACAAGGCTCTCTGATGCAATGCTCATGTCAAACGGCATGAATTAAGAAGAAATTACAACTCCATCAGATTATTTTAATTTTAACTTCGTGAAAAATTACAACTGATCAATCAATAACAATGAGACTGTTCAGAATAGTTACTGACGATGCCATCCAACTCACATATTTAAAGATTATAGAAGCTGGCATTGTATTGGGCGATGGCAACGTGTCATCTCGTAGGCCTAACCTACATAGTACTCAACGCCAGTTGTGGTTGCATTCGATTACATAAAAATGATGCAACGTGGATTTATTCTGCGAGTGATTCTAAGCTCAATTTGACAACAAAAAGTCACGATGGTTGGCTGCATTGTGCGATTCTCATTCAAAACGTTTTATGCTTCATTAAACAATATCAAAATGTTCCCACATCTATATAGGCCTAATATTCCAATAATGCATTGTATATATGAGAAAATCTAGGAGAGTTATTTTATTACATGTCACATTATTTCTTTTATAGATAATCTTGTGTAAGCGGTTTTTATTTAATTTTCAGTCCAAAGATAAACCAACTAACTTTCATCTTTTGTTCTTATCTAGTTTTGGCTACAAAAATCTTTCAAACTATTAAAATTGATTTTTGGCACAAATATAGCTATTGAGTGTCATTTAAATATTTTTACAAGTTTTTTTCGCTTGCCCAGAAAAAAACGATATAGCATTTACTAACAATTGCAGATTCTCAACAGCAAATGCAATTTGCATAAATATTTACATTTAAAAAATTGATTTTTTTCATAAAAAAATGTACATTCGTGTTGATCATAAAGTTATGGAACATTGAATTATGTTTTATTCCAAAGCAGTTTTCACCGAGTTCAAGGAAAACATCTCATCCATCCCTCAACAACCTTAATTTAATTGTTATTTATGATTCACAAATCAGTTCAGTTATTAAATGATCAATTCAATTCAAATTTTTAAAGTTCAATAAACACAAAAATGAATAGCAATTTTATTAACTTCATGGATACAATAATTTTACAATATAATGTTTGTGCAGACACAATCATCAGCAGGAGTATATTCTATGGAAGATTAAAACAATACAAAGAACATTTTGGCATAATGAATCAACATTTTTATACAATTAGACAGTTTTAAATAAATTAAAACGTTCGTTAAATATCTAAAACTACAAATTAATTATCAATTTTATAAAAATAAACTTAAGTGCTAAAAACATTAGAGAAAATAATATCAAATATTCGACTAAAATCTTTAAAACATTTCTATCAATAGTAAATTATTGAGTTTGTTTAATTAAATTCAAAACCATTTTTATTCAAGCACAAAACTTCAACGTTCAAACTAAAATGAACAAGTTACATTGTGGTAATTAGTTTATATCGAGCATATTTATTTATTTATTTGCAAAACAAATTATAATTTAATTCACCATAAAAATATTTGGGTGAAAAAAATTAAACTTACAAATTTTTAAACAATAAATTGGGCTAAAAAAGAAAACCATCAACATTTTCTTCAGATTGCGTATTTGTCTTTCTGGTGCGTTTATTGAAGAACTATTTTGTGTTCACTCTCTTATTCGGTCTTGATTGTTTCCCTTGTTTTAGTGTTAGCTTTGATCGGGCAACCATCAAAGCAAGGCAAGCTATTGATGCACATTCAAGATGGCTGCCTAGCTCTCGACGCCATTTATTGGAGAGGATTTAGTGGTTTAAGTTACAAAAGTCGAACTTTTGCAATTGCTTCGCCTTTGTTTTTGGAAGGTGATGCAAAGACATTGTATTTAGAATTAAATGATAGCTCACAAGCTGATGTTGGTGTGATAACGAACAAGTTGAAAGAGGAACTACGGATTGGCCATTTTCAGCTGATGAAATAAGGCCTTCATAGGGTTGGAAAGGTTTGGGGACAGTGTTTTACGATCAACATTCTTAAATATGTTTCCCAACAGTATAGAAATTATCAGATGTAATGACGCCATCCATGTCAGAAATCATTGCAAAAGGCTAACCTCTGGTCTAGACATGGCATCTGTTGGTGTTCAATAAAGTATTGTTTATAAGAAGAAAAGTGAAAACTATTTTCAGTGTTGAGGACCTTATCTCACCAAAAATTGAAGTGAAGTGTTTCAGGTACTTTCAGTATAGATACATTGCAAGCAGCCTAACAAGACAGAAAGACAAAATTCAGGAAATTAATAAAGTGCGACAGCTACGTTGTAACTGGAGTGTATGAGTACATTGCCTTCAATTAACAGAAGTTCACTGTTTGGTGGATATGTAGTGTTTAATCACTGTGGTGCAGTTAGGTGTGGACACACATTTTGTGAGTTGTCAGGTGCAAGGGTAATAGTACGATACAATTGCATGTGTCCAAGGGAGCTCTAATAGTAAAATACTATAGTTTCTGATATGTTTGATGGTGCGGATGCGCTAATTGTGATGTCTGATGAGGTGCAATTTGATCAACCTGGTGCAGCAATAATGAGTACTTGCTCTTTGGTGGTGGGTAGTTATGAATAGATTTCTGCACAATTGACAAAGTAAACTAAATAGTTAAGTAGGTCTGGAAGAATAATCGGCTGCAGCTGAAAAAATCTAGCTGTTACAGGACTAGTTTGACAGGGTGAACGAGGAAATATTTTAGGTGTGAGGTAAAGAGGTGGATATGGGAAAGAGCCTATTCGTGGACTGAAGTTTATGAAGAAATTAAAACTTTGTTGGCAGTCGAAAAACCAGCAAAAAAATAGGTCTTTGCTCATGGAGTGCCACATAGGTGAAGAGATGATTGACCTCAGGTCGAAACATTACTGGAGTAGAATCGAATGAGAAATGATGCATCGATTGTTGACCACGCATCAGTTTTTGCATCACTTGCGAAGTTGTTATTTTAGTGCATGGTTGTCCATTAGTTGAAGAGTGGTCGATGCCTTCATTGATTCTTTTGTTGGCTTCGACCCTGTGATCACCAGAAGTTCGAGCTCGAAATAACCCGAGGCAAGTTTTCAATCCATGTAAATGTAATGAAGATCGGTTAATAATTAAAAAATTTCTCAAATTCTATAATTACAAATTAAGAAGGTAAAAAAATGAACCACTAAAAAATTTATGCAAGTAATTGAAACAAATATTGTGCCGATAACTTCTTCAACTTTAAAATTATTGACACAATTTGGAAGGTTTGCACACGACTGGAGAAAAATTTTCACCTGACAAAAGAAGGAAATCTCGATTGATGAACTATTTACATAAAAATTTAATTAAAAAACACATTTCAATCTTTTTCATTTTAAAGTCATAAACAAATCTTGAGTTCATTGGTGTAAAATTTCGTTCATTTGAAAACAGAAAGCACAAAAAACTGAACATTTCCAAACATCCTAAAAAAAAAAAAAAAAAACATCAAACATTTAAATGGAAAACAAACATCAAACACATTTTAGAACATTCAACAAGTTAGAAAATATTTAAAAACAAAATGAACCTAAACTAAAAAGTGAAGATTTAAATTGTCTTGACTAATACATCATTATTATTAAAATGTTTAATTATATTAAAGTAAAAATAAAAAAAGGAAATACATTTAACAACTTATAATTACTAAAACCTAACTATGAATAGCTGTTAAATTTACTGCAATTAAATTTTAAATTTCAAAATAATTAATTAACTACAAACTTTAACTAGAAACAGCTTTCATATTTAAATTAATTATTTACAGAGCATCTTGGAATAACATTTCAATATTTACTTAACTAAGAAACACTTTTTCAATTCTTAACAAACCAAACAATTAAAAAACATATTTCATTAATTATTAAAAGTTTGTACAATAAAAAAATCATGAATGTTTGTTTTAGTTTTATGAAAATAATTTCAACAAAAATTTCGAATTTAAATTGCCTAAGTTAACATGGACTTTAATTGCCTAAGTTAACATGGACTTTAATTGCATGTTTCTACATCATTATTCCAAACAATTCGAAAGAGAAATTATATAACGTAAAAATTACATGAAATGAGCTTATTATACAATAAAAGAATTCTTACAACATAAAATTAAAATATGAAATTAATTTAAAATTAAATAAATTAATAAACATTAAAATTCAATTACATTAGAAAAAATACAAATTATTAAACTTATTAATTTAATGGACATGAACTCCACAAAAAACATTTACCTTTGGCTACGTATTGATGTCAATTTATTAATTGATTTATGCATTATTCAATAAAACAAATAAATTAAAATTAATTAGCATTTTACCTAAAAAAGTTAAAAGAACCAAGTGTTCAATTTAAAAAGTTAAAAGAACCAAAAGTGTTCAATTAGAAAATAAATAAAATGATAAAATAGATAAAAATGGATAAAAATTAAAAAATTGCTAAAAAAAATTGATAAAAAAAAGTGTCTAAAAAAGGTAAAATTGGTTAAAAGCTAAGGCCTGAGCGGTCTCAGAAGACGAGGATTCGCTTCTCGACGGGCTTTCGGCAGATGGGACACTCAACCATCTGGTCGCCGCACATCTGACACGTGCCGTGGCCGCAGAGGAAGATCATGTTCTTCAGACGGTCCAAACACACCGGACACATCGTCTGCGGAAAAGACAAAGATTTTAGGTTCGTGTTATTGAGCAAACGTTTTGAGACCTTCATAATAATTGCCTGGGTTAATCCTACTTTTTAGGAACTAAAAACAAACAAAACAATTTGATGTAAAATAAGGAAAACGCAAAAAAAATATTTGCTAAGAAATTTGTGAATTACGTTGAAAATTAAAAAACTTTACGAAAGAAAATATAAAGAAGAAAATTTTTACCAAACATTAACAATACAAAACAAATTAAAATTTTAATTACATTAACTTTCATACAGGACAGAATTAAGTTGTCTTAAATACCAACTTTAAAATATTTTAGTATTTACGAAACATTTCAAGTGTCAAAAGAATGAATATTATCAGAAGGACAATTGTCAGTGAAAGGACCACTGTCAGAGAAAGGACCACTGTCAGAGAAAGGACCACTGTCAGGAAAAGGACAAATGTCAAAAAAGGACCACTGTCAGAAGCTAAGAAAAAAATTGTTGCACACTCACTTGTTCTTTGATGTCGTGCAACTGTTGCTCTAGCTTCTGCACATCATTGTCCTTGACACCGTTGTTCATGAGTGGTGTTGTGTTGGCGGTGGTGGTGGTGGTGGTGTTGTTACTAGTGCTGGCGGCGGCGGCAGCAGCGGTGTTGTTCGTCACCTTGGCAGACGACAAAGCAGCGGCCGCAACGCTAGTGTTGATGTTGCTGGCAACGACGGGTACAGTCGGGTTGTTGGGAGCTGCAAAGGAAGAAAAAATTCAAAAAACTTTCAAAGAAAAATACAATTGTGACCATTCATGATAATGCTTAAGTTTATTATAACTAGCCTTACGTTAGCAAGGGAGATGACATCGTACGAGTCCCTCCCCATGGCCTCATTAAGTAATAAAGCCTATAGAATCCACTTATTAAAATGTATAAAATAAAATCTAGATATAACAACAAACACATGTTAGCGTCATCAAAACATGTTTAAAACTAAATTGTTAAGCTTTGATGATCATCTGCTAGCCCCATCGACCCCAAATGAACATAAACATCTTTTTTTGTGTTGTTACTCACATCATTGACTCAACAAAACTCATTGAGATTGAATCTCTCCTCAGGTAGTACCATGAACCGCATTTAAATCTAGACATATCAACGCCGACTCTACTACAGCCTTTCACATCGAAATCCCTATTACACAATACGTTCTCGACCCATCTTTTCTTTTCTTGATACAGGATTAACTTTCTTGTCGTTTAATCAATGTTAAAATAGTTGATCTATGATCAAGAAGGATGATCGGAGATGAAGAAAAGTTAGGTCGATATTACGATTATGGTTGGTAACTATGCTACGAGTTGTGTTTCCAATGTTTTTTTTGTAATAGTGAAAAATTCATGGAAAGTAAGTAAAAGGCCTGTAGTAGAGTCGTCGTTGCTTATATCATAGGAATAAACATTTTATTCCACCCATTAAAAGACACACGACAAATCTCACCCTGCCCCCCACAACACATGGCAAATGGAGTGGTCTTTTCGATGACACTTCTGCACTGCACGCATTTCTTCATCAGAGAAGCACAGTTATCGCAAGCGCACATGTGACCGCATGGCTGGAACAGTACGCTGGCCTGCTTGTCAGAGCACACCACGCATTCCTCAATCTGCAGGGAAGAAGACAGTTGAATGGTATTATTATTATGGATATTTTTAATATTGGAATGCGAATTGTGTTAATATTATTATTACTGTTAATGTTGGAATGGGAATTGTTTTTAACATCATTATTATTATAAAAGTTAATGTAGAACTGAGGTGTTAATGTCCATCCAGTACTGTGATGAAATTAATATTCCATGAAACTGTTGGTAAACATAGTTTTCTTAAAATGTGAATACTTATAAGTAGAAGGGAAATATAATGAACTAGAGGAATAAACTAGTAATCCACGAACCGGACGGTTCAAATGTCTCGCGATGATTCATTCAGTAACTTTGAAAACATTTATCTCTAAAAATGTCAAATCAAAAATGGTGTTACAAAGTGAGAAAACATCATTTTGGAAAAAATTCACCTTAGAGACTTTTCATGTGTACTTCATTTCCAATCCATTGATGCATAAAGAAAAACAAAATATGAAAAAAAAAATTTTGTTGAAAATTTTTTCCAAGTTATTTTGATGAAAAAATGTAGATAAAAAGTGAAAAAATCAAATAAAAATACCCAGTAATATATTAAAACCAATAACTAAGCCTATATGAAAAGAAATAATAATAGTATAGATGATATATAAGCATTCAAGTCATTGTCTAACGCCGACGACGACGATGACATCGGAATTGCTACGCCTATGTAGAGCTTCGCTACGCACGCTCGACAAAAACCAAAAAACAATTCCTGCAAACATTTATGTGGTCATATAGACAATCTTTTTCGTAACATTCTGCGATTTGCAATAACAGTTTTATGAATAAATATTACGTTAAATATGATATAATTCGAAAAAATGTTTTTTTCATTATAAAATTTAAGGAAAAAATGGGTAGTTTTGGCATTTTGCCAAATTACAGTACAAATTAATATGAATTTAATTATACTTCACTTACATATATTTTATTAATGATTTCCTTATATGTTTTAGCAAGTTAAAACTTTGAACTTTAATTTAAAATTAATAATAATGATTATGAAATAAAAATTAAAAATAATTTTGTTCTATCCTTGTAAGTTTTATCAATTTTGAATTCTCGAAACTAAACTAAGAATTACGTAGACAACTTGTTAAGCATCAAATATAAAGAGTACCATATTTTTAAACTGTGAAAAAATTTCAAACAGAAAATTGCAAGAATTTAGCAAACTTCATGATGTAAAAAAGTGTAAAAATAAAATCAACTGCAATAAGAAATTATAACCAAGAAGTATTTTTACTTTTATTAAATTTGCATTACAGTTCAATCTAATTAGTGAATCACTACTGTATGTAGTTAATGCAACAGGTGTGAGTTTGGGTGAGTGGGTTTGTATGTGTGTGTGTGTGTATGTATGTGTGATTGTTATATGTGTTTGTGTGTTTTGTGTATGTCTGTAATTGCGCGTCTATAATTGTGTGTGTGTGTGTGTGTTTGTCTTGTGTGAGTATGTGTATGTGTGTGTGTGTATTGTGTTGGGTGTAAGTTTTCGTGTATGTATGCCTGTGTATGTGTAAGTTTTCGTGTATGTGTAAGTTTTCGTGTATGTATGCCTATGAATGTGTGCATGTGTGTTGGTGTGTATGTTTGTGTGTACGAATGTGTGTGTATGTATGTACAGTATATATGTGTGTGTTTGCATATGTGTGCGTGTGTGTGTATGTGTCTGTGTGTGCGTGTGTGATTTAATGCAGCACATAACGTTAGATAGGCTTCTTTTTGATACAAATAATTTTATAATTGTTTGGTCCTTTATTTAAAACTTGGTTCTCCATAATTTAAAACTAAATAAAAACCTGAAAGTTAAATTTGGCTGGAAATCGCAAAGATTAAGATAAAATCATTTTAATATGACAAAACACAATTTAAGAATATGTTTTTACTTCTTAGGGATTAAAAAAAACAAAAACGATGTCTTCCTATATTTTTGCAGACGTTTATTAAAGTTATGCAAATAATTAAAGCCTCTCATTTTGATCCTTCAAAAACTACTATTTTATCTTGAAATAATGTTTATTTTACGGCATGGCAACAGTACAAAAGAAGCTATAAAGTAGGACATTAAAAAACTATTTCTTAAACAAACAATTATAATTATTTTATATATGATTATATTTTAAAAAAGAAACTAAAACCAATATAAGTTAAGAGTAACTATTATTTTAATTTGAAACCAAGTACACGATAACTATACTTTAATGAAGTGGTGCCAAGATCTACTTATTAGGAAGTCAAAATTGTAATTAAATTATAAAAGGAAAGTTAGAAAGCAAATACTTATAACTATTATGAAAATAATAACAGTAATTGAACTGATTTCACCTGTAAAATATAATTACATATGTAAGTATATATAAAAATAAATATATATGTAAATATAATCTTGATCATAAAAAAAAAATTATGGAAAAAACTTTTTAAACACTTGTTACAGTGCGTTAATAAAAAATGCACTTTAAGTAAGAAATTATAGTTCACAAAAGAATGTTCGCTATTGAAAATTAGTATATACATTAACATACAAAACATATATGATTATAACTTCAACAGCTGTACAGTTTGCATGCAATACATGAACAACTGTTCCAGGAAAAGTAAAAATATTGTTCTATATTGTTGACTTATGTGCTATTGAGCCTCTATCAAGTTTTTGTACGAAGTATGATATGCAACTACTTAGGCTAACATTTATTGATAAAAAAAAATACAAATAAATAATTGTAGCCTGAAATAAAACCGAGAGTCTTTCAACTTCTGATCAAGCATCACGCAAAACCTTCCAATTATTTCACGTTTTACAAGCCTCTAAGTTCCTCAGAGATACAATCATTTCTAGTTCGTCTATTGTTTAGATGCTTAGTTATGTCATGGCCGATTAATTGTTTTAATGAGGACCAAAATGTCATCATCTATTGGAAACAGTTTCATTTTAAATCAATTTGTTTCTTTTTATACGGTGAGAAATTAAAATACCGGATGTCATCATTTCCAGCGATAACCTGCGCTGTCTATATACACGCGGATCGTTAATCATGTGCTACCTTATGTCAATCAAACGCCAAACAATATGGCGACAGATGAAAATGCTTGAAACAAAAAATATCCTGATGTAAATAAGTCGGACTGTAACGGTGATATTTCTGTTAATATAATGTAATATCTAATACTTTTCCTAACACTAATGTATTTTACCGTTTATTTTTTATTTTACATTTATTACATCTTAATTGGTTTATTTAAAGAAGTTAAGAAATCATTTAATTTAGTAACGCACTTAATTGTTGTGTGGATTAAACATAGATGTATGGTTTGTCGAGTACCTCTAATTGACTTTTTATTTTATTTATTATTTTGTTCTTAAAACTATATTGAAAGATTTCACATTTTGTAAACTCTGTTAAAATATAATAATACTAAAATATTTCAGTTACTTATCAGAAAAAATAAAAAAACGAGATCAAGATCAATAAATTAACACCGGTCAGGTTTCTTCATTCAAGTTTTAAGATGATTATCAAAAATTCAAAAGATCAATTGCCTCGGTTTCCCAACATATAGAACCTTTGCTTGGTAAATTGTATTCGTCAATAAATTATGAACTCGCTTGCTCTAGTTTTAACTTGTAATACTATATACATTGGAAGTACCATCCGTCACTTTCAATAAAGAATCTGCGAACACATTGAGGTACCATCCAGGACTAATACATTTTTAACAAATCCATTTTTTTCTTCTGTTCGAAATCATTATGGAAATAATAATTATCAAATTAGAAAAACCTCATTCAAAATAATAAGAAAACCAGAACTTCAA
Source organism: Archaeomysis grebnitzkii (assembly GCA_031471125.1). Taxonomy (NCBI): domain Eukaryota; kingdom Metazoa; phylum Arthropoda; class Malacostraca; order Mysida; family Mysidae; genus Archaeomysis; species Archaeomysis grebnitzkii. The sequence continues at coordinate 7,988 of JARUHE010318156.1, read as the reverse complement.
AATCTAAAAATCACAGAATCACTTTATTTTTTTCATGAGAAGCGTTCACAGAGCGAAAGCTCGCCAATTGAATTAGATATTGTTACTAATTATTAATAAACATATATAGTTAGGTTTTACTGTTTGTTTTCTCTTTTTACTCTTTCTTAGTAATTTTTAACAAACAAAATAATAAAAAGTACAACAAACTCAAATTTAAAAAACATGTATAATAATTCATGGAAGTAATTGTACTAAAATAAATATAAAAATTATCATAAATGTACTACACAATTTATGATATATATTCTGATGATGGGAGTAGCACCTACACTGATTGTCTTATTCCTGATTAAATATAGATTTCTTCGAACTAAATCGATTGCACAAATTATATACATTTAGTGTACCTTACTAGTTTTTATATAACTTGTACACAAGAAAGTCTATCGACCTTTATAACTTATATTACAATTTTTATTAATGTTATTGTAAATCTGTTTTAAATGTTGATTCTTCATACCTCTAAAATATAAAATTTTATTTCAAAATAATTTGGTACAATCTTGTACATTTAATTTATTTCAACTGTAGTTTGAAAATTGAATAACAAAACATAAAATAAACAAAACATAAACAAACAAACAAACAAACATAAACAAAACATAACAAAATATTTTTATATTTCAATCTATAAAACGTAAGAAAAAATCTGAGAATAAGATCAAACTTTTTCAGTAAAAATAGGCGTAAGAAGATTTCTTAAAGATGTAAGCTCCTGTATGAAAATCAAAAATAAATCTTTGCACCAAAAAAATTGATAAAAAATAAAATCTGTCTCAAAATATTGTTCTTTTCCCCTTAAAAATATATGTTGGAAGACAGCACTCCACTTCAAGTGTTTTTGCAAAGGACAAAAATAAGTTTGAAATATTTCCAGTTTTTTCATGTTGTATATTTTAATAAAAGTATTTTACTTTTTTTAGTAGTTTTTTCTGTTTGGGAAAGTTTGACTAGTCTGATTGGTTAGCCACAATAGATTGACTCCTCACGAATGCGTAGTATTGATAATACAACTAATTTCATTCCTTAACATACCAAGACAGTATATATATGTCAAAATTTTGTATTTTTGTTTCGGAAACTCTACGACTACATGTCACCGCAGTTCATTTAACTCCACGTTGGTAGATTCACAGATCTATATTAAGTAAAACAATTTTGAATTTCATTAAAAACAACAAATTGATTCATTATATAAATAATATCAAACTTTCAACAACATTAAACAGAAAATTATGTTTTTGTCAGAATAAAAGAAAAGTCTAAGCACATAGGGTATGCCCGAAAGTTCAATAATTTGTGTTCGAACTACTACTTATTACTATTATTATTAGTACTACTGGTTACCGTAAACAAATTTTTACGGGCCGTACTATGAATTTTTTTTTTAATCATTCATATACAAAATAAATTTAATCAAATGATTCATTTATAGAATATCTTACATATGTTCTACTTTCAATCTTAGCATCAATAACACTGGCCTGCGTTTAAGAATTTTTTTTCAAAGGTTGAAGGTTTTTCAACTGTTTTATAGTTTTTTTAGTGCATTGAATCCAAAAATGTCATCCGTTTCCTTGGATCAGGTCTAATTTTTGAGATTTGAGAAGTGCGATCTTTGGCCCTTATATAGTACTAAGTATAAGGAAAACAGGGCTGCAGGTAGCATAAAAATGATACTGTAGCACCCGAAACAAATACTGAAACCTAATGATGTCTTTCTGCACTTTCAGGAAGCTGAAACCAAAACAAAAACTGAAACTGCAATGACTAAATGGCGTTTTCATATATATGATAAAATTCCTGATAAAGGGAATAAGATATTGGGAATAAAAAAACAAAATAGATCAAAAATTAAAGTGTATAGGGTTAAATGGCATAGGAAGATTCAACTCTCTTAGTTGTCTTATTTAAGTCAGACGTACGACGATTTCATAATAATTGTTTAGCAACTTTTCTTAAATTTTCATTTTTTTGTTCAGCGTCTAGCAACGTTTTTTTAGAATTCTAGTAAGACATGAACGCGGTGCGTCACATACTTTGTTGAGTTACCCATATTACAAAATAGAAACGTTTGTATTTTCATTATTTTTCTTTGGATATTGAAAAATAAAACACTATTCGTTAGCTAATAACGTATGCTTAGGTAAATTGTTAAGAAATACATCATAAAGTTCTCATAAGCAACTCAAAACGTTCAAAATATACAAAACAGTATTTCATATTTTCTGGTAAAGTCCATTCAATTGTGGGGTAAACGTAACGCGTACATTGAAAAATGTATTGTTTGTTCAGGTGTTTTTCATTGCATTTATTACATAAAAAGGTATAAGAAAATATAAGAAACCTGTGTGCAGTTTTATTTTACGTAAAATCATCCTCTTTGTTGGTAAACAATCGAATTGTTTCATTGTGAAATTTTTACTAAACAAACGTAGTTTATTTTTCCAGAATATTTAATTTTATTTAATTCTTTATTAATACATTTTCTTAACTTTTTTTCTCTTGTAAAAAGTTGTGATACGTTATTTAAATGTACAATGAACTAAGGCTTGTTGAAAAAAAACTTTTTTTTTATGAATTAGTTGAGGTTGATAACCTGATACGGCTTTCACACTACTCCCTCTCTTGGGTTGATGTTATAATTGAAATGGCAGCAAGACATGTACATACGAACATATAGACTACATGATCGCAATTATTTTTACCGCCTCGTATCTCAAAAACGTGACCTGATTGTACCAAAATGAGTGTGATTTTTGGATTCTGCATAGCAAATTACCTTAGAATCAGTTATCAAATGCTTAACCTTTGAAACTTCGCAGGCCAGTGTAATGAACAATTGATTTAAAAATTTCATAATTACATCTTTCCTGAACGAAGTGTCTGGGCTGACTAAATTTCTTGAGACTTCCATACAAACGTGGTTGGCAGATGCCAATTGTTTTTGTAGCCCAATTTCATTAGAAAAAGAGCAAACATAGGTAAAATGTTTATCTTTTGTATACCATTATAAAAATTGTTTTAAAATATTCTTGAGAATATGTAAAAATAAAGGCAAATTTAAAAAAAAAGACCAAACATATAGTTTCTTAGTTAAATAGTTTTTTTTAAAGAAAAGAGCCCAAATCTGGCAACATTCTAATCAGCTGCTGGGGAGACCATGAGTGAGACCCACCAAGCTGAAGGGCCTAATGACGTCTAACGAATTCTTTAACTAACTGGTTTATTTCCTTAAACTGTGCCATGGACTAATGTAGGTGGATTGAGATTTTAAACAGTAACCCAATTTTTTTTTGCTTCTTTTAATGTAATTGATTTTGACTAATCAATTTTTATAACTAATGATAAGGTCAAGTTTTTCATATATTTTCAGTTTTATTCTCATTTTCTTTGATTTCTGGTAAATACATTCGCCTTCTTATAATTGAGGGAGATTTGATTTTTAAAGTAGGCTGGGATGGTTAATATATCTTTAGTTCCCTGAAATTACCTTCTAGCTCATTTGTTAAAAAAAAATAGCATATACTTGTGGTCATTAGTGATCAATCTCAATGTAAGTGTGAGAAAGAACTTATGATTTAGATCAAATAACTTCAAGATGAAACTAGCGAATTCATCCAGTTGGTGTTAATAACGTTAGTGTTAAAAGGAATGTCATATGCATACATTGTTACTAATTAAGATTGGAAGCAAATAAATGTTTGGAGACCGAACCAAAACCCGATGAATAAAAAGTGGGAACAAAAGCCTTAGCATGTGAAAGTATAAACTAAATTATATGACAAATAAAGAATAACAAAGATGAACGTATGATAGATTTCTTAAGCAATAGAAATAATTAAAACGATCGTCAAAGATGAAGAAGTAAAAGTTAAGGAAAATTCCCTCACATTTTCCACAGGCGAAGGTGTAAAGTAGATACTTCCAAGAGTATATTATAATGTAATGTGATTATTCACCATCAAGTATTTGTATTAGTAAAGCAATTTCAGTGTTTTGCTCAATAGCTGTTGATAAAGTCTTTCATGTGTACGTTAAAACCTTTGATTTTACCATTGAAATATGTACTGCGCCAAAAGCTTAAATTGGTTATTGCAAAATAAAACTTGTATTTTATTTTAAAATACTAAAACTTTTTAATATGGGATACAAACAACATTTTAAGAATATTTATTATTACATTTTCTAATACTGAATACAAACATCTTAAGAAAACTTTGTAACACCATTTTTAATGTCAGTTACGGGCATCGTTTTCAGAAAACTTATTTTTAGCAAGAACACAGTGGACCAGACCTATGTTTAGAAAAATGATACATTTTTTGAACTCTTATGAACAGTTTAGAATGTAGAAAACCTTTTTACAATGGAGGACGATACAAGTCTCGAAAACGAAAAGGTTGTATCCATATAGTCACCTTGATGTTAACATAGTATTGTTCCTCAATAATCTTTCTTGCTTCTCTTACATGGAACTTTATGTTGTACTTTAGTGTTCTTATTTTTAACACTTAATGTTATGGTCATACTATTTAACTTAATTTTAACACCTACGTATATAATAAAAAATTATCTTAACTTAATTTTTAACACCTACTGGTATAATAAAAATTATCTTAACTTAATTTTTAGCACCTATTGATTTAATAAAAATTATCTTAACTTAATTTTTAGCACCTATTGATTTAATAAAAATTATCTTAACTTAATTTTTAGCACAAACTTTTTTGTAAAATTAATCATCCACGTCCCAACAACAACAACAACAATCATAGGTTATTTATTGAAGCTGATCTTTTCAATCTTCAATCTCCAGATGATCAATTTTTCTCATAAATTCATGGAACATAACACCACTGAGATGTTGTTTCAGTCTAAAGAGAAGGTAAACGTCACCAACATGGCAACTGTTCAAAACTCTTTTAATTATATCATTTGTATTGTACTGACAATTCATTGGTTTTGACACAGCCAGAAAGTAAAACCTGACTTGTGGCACCCACATGAATGAGATGAACACAATGTACAACACTGTGACAATTGCCAACGCAAAAAGCCAAATCCAAATTATATAGAAGATTTTTTCATACCATTCCATTAACGCTAAATAGCAATCGATTGTTTCTCCTGCATTGTCAGACAATTTCAATGTATCGCTCGATTGACATACTACAAAACGAGGACAAGCTAGTGAACTAAAATTGGCGGTGGAATCTTGAACGTCGGTAAATTTTCCAAATATATAATTCAAAAATCGTCCTTTGAGCATAGAATTTATGTAGAAGATGCTCATGGTGTTCACAAACAAAGCAAGGAGGTTCCATGACATAAAGTTAAAGTATAAACTATTATGAGTTCTCATGTCTTTGTGAAAATTTTCAGCACCTTCTATTATCACCCGCATGCCAAAGTTGTGAGGAGAGGCAGAAATCGCTGGCAAACTCTTCATGTGCACTCTCGCGCTAATTGCATATGCAGATTTCAGAAAATATACTGGAATGAAAGAAAGGCCAGCGAGAAAGAATAAGTGATAATCCATCCATCTATAGAAATTCAAATATCTTCTGCTGCCATCTTCTTCAAGCACATATGTATACGAGAGACAGTACGAGTTTTGATATTCCGACTTAACGAGACCGGACAAATTTGAAGTGCAAAGGATGATATTTGTGCAAGACCTGGCAAGAGTGAATAAAATAAAATTTTAAAACTAAGTTATAGTTTTTTTTTATCATTTTTCGATTTATTAATTTATTTCACAGTTTAAATTACATACTTACATTTTTTAATAATTATTCAACATGCATATTTGTCAATGAGAAATGTTTGATGGTTACAAGTTGTAAATTTAATAAATTTGTCAACTAGAACAATATTTTCTATTGGGTTGGCACAAATATAAATACATTTCAGCTGTTGATAGTTTGCTCGTCAAACTAAGTTACATAAAATAATGTTTTACTCAGCTGCCCCATCCTTATTACGTATACAGTTTGAGGAACAATGGTATCAGCAGGCCAGTACTTTAAAGTTAATCTTCACAATCAATGAAATTTTGTAAGATTTCTCAATACAGAAATGCATTTATTATGCTTCAAGTTGGTGATACTGAAGTTATAATGACAAATTATCTAAGTATAATTAAAAGATAAGAATAAATGGTTAGCAGGTTAATTAGGAATTTTCTTTGTATTTCATTATAGGCAAATCATATGATAGATAGCAGGCGCTAAAATGTAACACGAATTGTTACCATGTACCAAATATCACACTAAAAGTAATGGCTTAGGTAACAATTGAAAAATCCTTCATTTTAAAATTGAAAGTCTCAATCGAGTAAAATGTTCAGATCAATAAGAATTAAAAGCAAAACTAACTGTAGGTACACAGTCACGAAGAAAGCCACGATCATGAGGCAGGATGTCCATCGGTAGTGCATCCTCAGGACAAATCCATCGGAGGGGTCACAGTCTTGGATGTCACGAGGGTCTATTTCGTCCGCGTTGGTATCCATTTTGGATTCTGAAAAAAAGTACAAATTAAGACGTGATTTCAACTAAACCTTCTTGGCTATCAATTTAATTTTTCAACGCATAAAACCAGAATTTGGTTCGAGGTCCGCCTATTTGAATTATATAATAACATCTAGTGTAGGTTATATATTTGAAAATAATTACTGTTTTTTTTATTGTTTTAAATGTTTAAATTACAAACGAGAGCGAGTAAATGTTACGCATTAAAAGCTGTATTTGTATGTTAAAACAATTTCCAAAATTGTTTTATTTTTTAATACAATTCTTTATATTGTTATATTAACCCTTTTCTTTTATTTGTTTAGAATAAAATATCTCTAAGCCTTCAACAAAAATTGGTTAATCAGGTTTATTATTTTAAAAAGTATAAATTTGAGGAAAAAATGTCCTTCAGGCATTCTACTTTAATATCTCCTGTTCTTTCGTTTTTTTTAAATAAACTTTTCTCTAAACCTTCAAATAAAAACTGGGTTAACCATGAATTTCAAGCTTTTAATAAAATATATATTTTCAATAAATATATATTGATTTAATAATACAAATATTTAATTATACCAGTGTAGAATGTTCGGTTCTTTATTTTCATTTAAACAAACTTTTCTGTAAAATTAATGATTTTTATTATTTTGAAATTTTTTTTTTTTTTTGTAAAGTCCACAAATCATCCACCGTTCCATCAACAGCAACAGCAACAATCATAGGTTACGTATAGAAGCTGTTTTTTTTAAAAAAACACAGGTTAATAATTTCAATTTAGTCGAAACTAATAATTTGTTGAAAAGAGACGATGAAAGTTTATACGGTATTATAATTTTTAACCGGTCATTGATATAAAATTAAAATAATTCATGAATTCAAAGTTGATAAAGAAAGTTAAATTAATTTAAAAACTGATAATTCAAAAATATAAAAGGAACATTATTTTAAAGAAAAAATCAAAGTTTAAACTTCAAGAAACTACTTTAACAAACCACGATTCCACCAAAGATCTTTGAGAAAAACGGGTTTGTGAAGAAACAATGCTTGTCTTCAATTAAGGTAATTTGTCCTTTATGTTATTTATAACATATATAGATATATAATTTTCATTTATTCTTTATAAATAAAAATGAAAACTGTTGATTACACTGGCTTGCGTTTAAAGATTTTTTTTCAAATGTTTTTCAACTGATTTATAGGTTTTTTGGTGAGCTGAATCCAAAAATGCCATTCGTTTCCTTGGATCAGGTCTACTTTTTGAGATATGAGAAGTGCGACCTTTGGCCCTTATATAGTACTAAGTATACGGAAAACGGGGCTGCAGGTAGCCTATTGTAAGTTTTTCTTGCATATTAATGATACTGTAGCACCCTGAAACAAATACTGAAACCTAATGATGTTTTTCTGCACTTTCAGGAAGCTGAAACTGAA
>JARUHE010318145.1:0-11594 GCA_031471125.1 Archaeomysis grebnitzkii | reverse complement strand
GGGGCAGTGATTGGTTAAGTTCAACTTAACGATTAGACCCGCTATACAAAAGCCCCAAATATTATTATTCTTATTATTTATTACCGTGTGGAACAGTAACGTAATTCTAAATGGCAAGGTTTTTGGTACTGTACGTTACCATTATAAGTACGGTAAATACCATACACTCGTGTAACAAATAAATGTTATAAATAGCGTCATCTGCAACTGCTCATTGTATAGTATAGATTAAATAGAAGTGACTGCATTTAATTGATTGTAAAATAGTTATGCAATGCACCAATTTCTTTAGTAATGATTATATGGATTGACAATAGCACAAGTGAGGTGAGTTGTATGTTATTTGAATGTGGGTTGCTTCACTTGTGCTATTGTCGAACCAAATACTGAACTTTTAGTTTTTCATTGAACTTTATACGCATTGAACTAATGTATGAGTTTTTTTTGACGTGGAAAGGTTGTAAGATTTTAAAGAATTTGGTCAGCTGTAATAAAATAAGTGAACTTGTTTTGCCATAAAATTGTATAAAAATATATTTCACCAACATCTGTGTGTAACGAAATTATGTGAATCGGTTTTATATAAGAAGTGTATTGGCTGGGGAACCTGCCAATATTGTCAATATTTCTTACGTTTTCTGTTTTTTCAGAACTTAAAAAAATTAAAAATAATTATTTTTATTACAGAAATTGTACAGACTGTACAGTCAAAATAATTGCACATTTTTCAAATATATAAATAATAATTATGAAGTTGTTAATTATTATTGTTGTAAATTCCATGCTGTGAAAATCTAATTTATATTTTCACAACTTCTGGAATTTAAAACAAAAGAATTTAATTTACAACTGCATTATTCTTATTTTCTATTTGGAAAATGTGCGATTGTTGTGCGGTAGATGTAAACACTTTTTTTGTATAAAAGTGAATTTTTGTTTTAAAAATGGTTATCAACTTTTTGTACATTTTTGTAAAAAGGGATTGTAAAACGTTTGTATAAGAGAGATTGTGAACTGATTGGTACTTCAAAAATATACATTTGCCATGATGATCTAGCCCAGGGGTGGGCCTTATGTAGCCTATTGAGACGAGTTGTGATAAATGTAAGCAATAAATTAAAATACGATAAATATAATTCAGAAATTAGTTTTGAAAATACATATAATGACATATTTTTTATAAACTCAAGCATTGAACAGTCTTAACTACTGTTCATATGTAAATGAAATATAATTATAACAAATATATTGTAATTGAATACATCGTGTTTTAGTAACTTCTATTTGGCTTGACTACAGCTGATCTGTGACTACGGTAAATAAACTGTGTTAAGTTTTTTTCCTCATATGTTCATACCGAAAGTGTTGAAGTGTTATACTACTTTAGTTGACAGAGCAACCAGCAACGCCAGTATAGATGTGCGCAACACAACTGTTGCGCAAATCTGCTTTGTGTTTCCCGTGTAACTGCTAAATTTAATTCTATAGTGACTGTATACAATTAGCATTCGAACTGTTAGTCGTAAACATCTATGACGTAATTTTTTTCCAAATTTTACGAACTTTTCCAAAAATGTTAGAATCTGAAACATGCCTTTACTTCGTTCCATACCTTCTCGTTAATTTCGGATTTGCCCAAGGTTGCTATAAATCCTACCAGAATGGCCCTCTGATACATTGTTGGCAAAAAAAGTTTTACCATCTAGCAACTAAAGAACAACAAAGAACAGTTGTTGATATGTGCAGTAAGTTGGTAGGAGGGGGAAAGATCGATTCAAGAATTAGTTCAATTTAGCTATATAATAATATATTGCCTGTCCCGGAAAATATTTAACAAAAAAATGTGTCAGTAAATCTTAAAATTTAAATTTAATAGAAGCTTCAAATTGAGTCCCGGCTATGTCGAAAAAGTTAAAACGCACGTTGAAAGAATAAAATAGAACCATTAATGATGAGTGGGAATTACAACATTTTGTTGTGTCCGACAATGATGAAATGCAATGTTTGTTATGTGATGCAGTAATTTCAATACTAAAAAAATACAATGCACTACACGATTACAGAAAAAACAAGGACAATAAATATGCCAAATTAGAAGGGGAGTCTCGAATTACAGCACTGAAAAAGTTAAAAGAGGGAAGGCAGGAACAAAAACAATGTTTTCATAAAATAATTCATCACGGAAAAGCTGCGGTTAAGGCCAGTTACAAAGTTGCATATTTTCTTGAAAAAAGAGGTAAGCCTTTTAGCGACGCAGAGCTAATAAAGGTCTGTGTTATTGAAGTTGCACGATGCTTAGATCCAGACAAGGCTAACAAATATAAAGAGGTACCTCTGTCAAGAAGAACTAATACAGGTCGTAAGCTTGAATTAGCACAAAGCATAACAAACCATTTAGAAAACATAATTCAAAAAGATACTATCTACTATTCCGTAGCCTTGGATGAATCAACAGATGCAACTGATTCCGCATAAATATTGTATTTTGTACGTGCTATAACTGAAGAATTTGATTTATATGAAGAACTACTTGCTTTAGGCACCCTCAAAGGGAGGACACGTAAAATTGATGTTTTCAACAATTTCAAAGATAAATTTTATGAGAAAGGTATAAATTTCAAAAACATACCGAGGGTGTGCACAGATGGTGCTCCATATATGACTGGAAAACATGAAGGGTTTGTTGCTCATCTCAAAAAAGAACTCGTTAATCAAAATACTCTTATTTCCTTTCATTGCATTTAACACCAGCAAAATCTCTGTGCTAAATCTGTCATTCTCGACGATACTTTAAAAAAGGTTGTGGGCATAGTGAACTTTATCCGAACAAATGCTATGAGGCACCATCAGTTTCAACATATGCTAATGTTGGATGATGAGATCGTCAGTGTAGATTTGCCTTACCATTCAAAAGTTCGCTGGTTGTCACAAAGCGAAGTATTGGTAACATTTTTGTCTTTGCGTGAGAAAATAATGGATCTCTATTGCGATAACAATTTTAATTGCGAACTATCAGATGTTAATTTCCTTCAGGATGCTGCCTTTCTGTGTGATATTATGTTAAAGCAGAGAGAGTTAAATATTTCACTGCAGGGCAGAAATAAATCTATATTACGATATGTGACAAAACAATCTGGCATCTAGGAAAAAGCTGTCTTTCTTTCGATCATGATTTAAAAACTCAAAAGTTTTGGGAAATAATTTCATCGAGTTAACAAAGATAATGAAGGAAATGGAAGAGGATACTACAAAACCATTTGAAAGGTACGAAACAGTTTTATATTCACTGATCAAGGAATATGATGAAAGATTCAAGGATTTTGAGAAGTATGACATTAATTTATAACTAGCTTTTCAACCTCACATACTTGACTTAAATGATGCACCAGAAGAGTTTCAAATGGAGCATATTGAGTTATCCGAGGTTGACATTGTTAAATCGCAATTAAATAATAAGGAAGACCCTGCAAAAATATGGAGCACGGTTATAGATTTCATATCTCTGTGAATCAACACTCTCTCACATGAAACAAATCAAAAATGCTTTGAGGACTCAGATGACAGATGAACACCTCGAAAGCCAGTTGAAGTTCAAAACATTCTCACTAGAACAAAGTATCCCAAAGTTGGTTCAACAGAAGCAACCTCAGGGAAGTCATTAAAAGATTAAAAAGGTCAATGAGTAATAAATTTTCTTATGTTTTCTTTGTAATGTGTTTTAGATTTTCTTGCAAATATTAAATATAACGGTAACCAATAGTTATAAAATAACTTTTAAATAGGAATATGCAAATTTGTTGTTTGCGGCCTTCTTGAAGAGAAGGTGTTGTTAAAGCGGCCCTTACTCTAGAAAAGGTTCCTCACCCCTGGCCTAGACTATACTTACAAAAGAAAACATGTTGATTATTTATATAATTAATAAATTAGCTAGCACAAAATTTAGTATTACTCACTTCAAAAATAATGTGTATATCTTACAATAAAATAAACTTGTTTTTTCATGATAACAGTAGGCATATACATTATTAATTACCTTCAACTGGTGTCTTAAGTAATTCAAGAATCTATTTTGATAATATATTTGATTTTATTGTCTTGGGTGCTTTTCTGAAAGTTGAGATGAATGCATAGATCTGAAGATGATCCATGAATTACATCTTAATGTCCTAACACTGTTAGTTTTTTTTTTATAAAATTATTTCATTTTTTACACATTCTGCCTAAATTTTTACAAATTTCATTAAAATTAAAAAAAACAATTTTAATGAATTTTATGATTTAATATATATTGTACACCGTAAAATGGACTTCCACATAATAAAATAAAAAAATAATAATTGATAATATTTTAGCATCATAAACTTTCAAAACATTTGCTTATTTTTAGCTTTCATCTTTATTCTTCCTTTAAAAAATTCTGAAGTATTTTAAATGTACATTTACTAACCCGGTATGAATACATTAACAAAATAAATAAAAGGAAAATAAGTGTTTAAAACATTTTTTCATTTTTTTAAACATACCAAATTTCTCTTACCATTGCACCTCCCATCTCTTTTGATTTTGTTCACAACACTTTTGCAACAGTCATTAATAAATAAATTAATTAATATTTTATTAAGCTTTCTAAAAAGGTTTTTGACTGCATGTGAATTTGAAAATGGTTTAAGAACACATTATTATTCAAATAAATTAAAAATAATTTTCATAAATAAATATTTTAACTTTTCTTTTTCACATTTGTACAATTTTTGCCTACATTTTAAGGCAGTCTATTTAAAATTAATTTAAATTTTAAAAACATTTTTAATGAACTTCATGATTTGATATATATTGTACCCCATATATTAGACATATGCATAACAAAAAAAAATGTATAGTATAATAAATTAACACTGTAAATTTTCATGAATTTGATCATTTTAGCTTCCTCTTAATTTTATTTGAATAAGCAAATTTTTGAAAGTTTATCATGCTAAAAAGTTATAATATCAATTATTTGTTTGCTTTTTATTTATTATAAATATGTCCATTTTTACAGAGTACAATATATATTTAATCGTGAAATTCATTCAAAATATTTTTAAAATTTTAATGAATTTTGTAAGACCATCTCAAAATGTAGGTAAAATTTTTAAACATTAGATAATTGTTAAGTTAAAGTACATGCTTATGAAATTTATTTCTAATGTGTACACCAATACCACCAACAATCAGAAGTTAGTTATAGAAGCTGGTCTTACAGACACCGCTTTATAATGAAACTGTAAACACTGAACCCAAATATTTTTCAGTAATGTTAGCTTAATATTTCAGATGGGAAGAAAATATATTTAATCAAAATGATTAGAACACCAAAGAATGAAGTGAAGGAAACTCCAGAAGTTAAAACTTCACTTGCAAACAAAATTGGGTAAGTGAAAGCCTTGAGCATTATATTTTCATTTTTGTCGAGCGTGTGTAACGAAGCTCTACATAGGCGTAGCAATTACGATGTTGTCGTCGGCGTTGGACAAGGACTTGAATGCTTATACAGGGTGCCCAAGAAGTCACTGAGGGGTTGCAAAATGCTGCCATTTTACCATTAATAATTCTTTTTCTTTCTTTTCAGATATTGTATAGAAAATACTTTGGAATTTTATAATGAATAAGTATAGCGTTAAAGAGCGTACCCAAATTGTTAAGTTGTTTTATCAAAATCAGTTGTCAATTCAGGCCTATTTTGTCTTCAATTATGCTAGTGTACTCCAGTCACAGTGATAGCATTTCCATCTTCAACCTTAAAGAAATAAGGCCTGATAATCTGCTTTGCCGTCATTGCACACCATACCGTGCACTTTTTGGGATGTAACGTCCTTTGGTGAATTGCACTTGCTTTTTCAGCACCTAAGAATTCAAAATAAGCCTGAATTTACCCCTGGTTTTGATAAAACATTTTGACAATTTGGGTATGTTCTTTGATGCTACACTTATTCATGATTAATTTCCAAAGTATTTTCTATGCAATGTCTGAAATAGAAAGAAAAATAAATATTAATGGTAAAATGGCAGCATTTTGCAACCACTCAGTGACTTCCTGGCCACCCTGTATATTATCTATACTAGTAAAATGAATGGTTGTAAGACATAGATTACTAGTTAACTATACAATTTTTTTTAATTCCTCCTGAAAATTTGTATATGCTTTCCCTAGTTTAATCTTCCATCTTTCTTCTTACCTACTCCTTCTCGTCTATTGTTCCCAGGTATGAAATAGCTATGAGATCTGTCGGGGTTCTTGTGATGAAATTTATAAATTTGTTCTTTTCTTTTCCCTCTCTTCTCTCTTGTTTACCATTCATCTCCTTTTGTCCTTTCTCAATCTACCTCCAAATTTTTTCTTATTCACCCTCTATCTCCCCTCTTGCTTTACATCCTTCTCCTTTCTCATTCCTACTATGGTAAGTTTAGTTTGACCTGCTTTCCTCTGGTGTAGATTTTAGATGAAGAAGAATGATTTTTAGTTTGATAAATTCTTTGAACTATAATGGATTTTTTGCTGGCATAGTAATCATGGACTTATTTTCTGTTATTTAGTTAAGTTCTGTTCTTGGTAACTTTTTTAGGCTGTGACACACAGCCTCTATAAACTATTTTTGTTTGTTTGGGCAGAGGAAGATTTTTTTCACAATTTTATTTTATCTAGTCTTGTCATCATATTAATTTTGTGGGAAAAAATTGGAAAATGTGACGTTACATTCATAATTGGTCGTTCTCATTGCAATTTTATTCCAAAAAGTTGAAAAAGCGGTCTGTTTACATGCACAATATAAATACAATTTGTTTCTTTTATGTTTTTGTCTTGCAAAACATATTAATTTTGCATTAAATTTCAAATAAAAATTTTTTTATATACATTTATATGGAAATATAAGCTGAATTTACTTAAAATTTAGAGCAAATTTTTGTTCTAAAATTGGTGTCAGATGTACGATGACAACAAACTTGTCATTAATTTTGTAAATTAATGTGTATTCAGTCCAGTTTGAAAGTATATAAGAAATGTCCATGATATTAGTTTAATAATGCATTAATAAACATTTGAAAAAGAAACAAGTTAATAATTTTAATAATATTTATGTGTATTTAAAGAACAGCTGACATTGTTTTGAAAAATTTCATGTTGTATTGTAGATACAAAGTGACGTCATTTTTTTGTTATAATTTTCAATTTTGTCCGATAAAATAGGTTTGTGGACACGACTTTGGTTAGCTACTACTTTGTAGAATTATGAAAAAAATATATTTTTTAAAATTTTTGTTTTACAGACTTTTTTTTATTGAACAGGAATGGCCTTATATATAATTCTGAACATAATTCTCCCGAATAAATTTTTTTGTAAAGTGAATATTTATTGAAATAATAAGTTTTCAAATATCGGTTAGGCACAAGCTATTAGAATTATGAAAAAATGTTATTTAAATTTTATATATATTTCTATATAGTAATGTTGTTGTTTTCATAACTTTTACTCTGTCATAGCATTAACTCATTTACAAATTTCTTCATACTTGTTTTTTCCATTTTCCTCTTTTTTATCCATACTTTCTCTCTTCGCTTTCCATGTGCCTTTTTGTCTCTCAATCTCTTTATTTATTGTGCCTCTTTCCCTCTTTTCTCTATATTACAATAAAGTTCTTGTAATACTTAACCCTTTGAGGTCTTATGGCAATGCTGAATGATGGTTGTTTTAAATGCTAACCTATGTTAGTTCTTATATTGGTTCATGATGCACCTTATCAATGTCAAGCATGTGAAAATCAGTGAATACTTTGTGTTGTTGCTTCAATGTTGGTCTGTCAAGGTTTTTTCTGGCATGCATAGCGAAACTCTACATAGGCGTAGCATTTATGATGTCGTCTCCCAGGAGATCCCCGTTGTTGTTAGACAATGACTTGAATGCTTATATATCATCCACATTTTTGAAAGTTCATCCCACAAAGGATTTATTGGTATTTTTTATTTAATTTTATTACTTCTTATCTATATTTTTCATTAAATTAAGTTAGAAATGTTTTTAACAAATTTGTTTTTTATTTTTTTGTTTGATTTATGCACCAATAGGTTGGAAATGAAGCCACTATAGTGAAATGTTTGATTTAAAGGATGTTTTCTCACTTTCTAACACCTTTTTTTTTTATAAAGTAACTGAATGATCATGAGACCTTTTTAGTTTTTTGAAGAGCTCCATAAATGTTTACTGAACAAAGATTATTTGCTAGGCCTATGTCCTTCTAATTAAAATTGTGATGTTAAAAAATTACAGATCAAACTCAAACAAGGCTAAATCAAGCAGCAAAGATGAAACTCCTAAAAGAACTCCAAAGGAAACCAGGTTCTGCCATCCAGTCTTATCTTCACACAAGTCACTCGGTGCTTCATCGAGGCAAAATCTTTCAAATGGAGCACAAAATGGGATGAAAACTCCCGTTTTCGTTAAGAATTTGTCAAACTCCAAACCATCTTCTGTCAAGTTAGAAAATTTATTAAGTTTAAACATTTTTTATTTAACTATAGTGTTTTAATTATAAATTAATGTTACCTTCTTCTATAAGCTGAAAATAGTCATTAGGGAATTTAACTTTTTTTTTATTAGCCTCAAGACTAAATTTAAAATTTTTTGACAGATCAAGCAAATCTATATTTTTCCACGATGTGAATGGAAGTAATAAAATGAGTGGCACACCATCAACAACACCTTCAAATAGGAAAACCAAAGATTTTTCTAGAATTAGTGGACATGGAATGAATAAAAGCTTTCTAGGTGCATCACCATTTCCCATGAGCTCACCTTCAGCATTTAAAAACCGAAGATCTTATCAACAAACAGTAAGAGCATAAGTATATTTTTTTAGTAGCCTGATATTGTTCCAACATGTATTTTTTTAATTAAAGTCTTATTTAGTTATTCTGATTATTTGAGTGATAATTACAAGCTCATTACTTGATAAAATTTTTCAGCCTACACCAACTCGAAAAGATTTAAATAAACTTAGGAAGTCTGATTCAATTCTGGACAGTTCTTTGCTTGATTATAATTTTCTGAAAGCTGAAAAAGAAGAAGAAGAGTCTTCCATATTTGTAGGAGTGCGAGTTCGTCCGTTAAGCTCAAGGTATTTAATTACATTCATTGTTACATTATTCTGTAATATTTAGTTTGACATTTCAAGTCCTTTTCATTTTCCAGTCATAGAATTTTCTTCTATATTATAAAATGTCCATGCTCCTTAGATAGACATTTTCTTTTCGAACATTTCATAATTTTTTGTTTTTTTTATCTTGCCATAGAGAATCGAAAACTTTGACTGCAAGGAACATCATTCAAATGAGTGAAACAGACATCTGTGTCACCACAAACAACGATACTGACTCACATTTGTTCTCTTACGATTATTGTCTCGATTCGATGGATCCTTCCAGCTCGTCTTATGCCTCTCAAAGTGACGTTTACAATATCATGGGAGCCCCATTGCTTGAAAAGGCATTTGAAGGATACAATGTTTGCCTTCTGGCTTACGGACAAACTGGTTCAGGAAAAACTTACTGGTATGTTACTTAATAATAACCGTACTTTCAAAATGTTTGTCATTGCTACATTGCCATTAAAGGTTAGTTCTGAATACAAATTATAATTGCTATGAGCTTTTTTCATGGAGTACAACATTTCTAACATTAAACAGTATGCCCAAATTAACCAAATACACAGATACAAGTTAGACTTTTTTATTGGATTATTTTGATAAATTAAAACAAATTTATTTAAAAATATGAGATTTAAATGAAAAAAATGTGTTGTTGAAATTAAAAAATAATAATGTTTATTCTACATCAATAAACTGGAAAATACGTTTCTCCATACTATATGGGTGAAAATAATTTTTTAAATTGTAACCAATAACATGCAAATGTTTGTATGATTTTTTTTCTTCAAAAAAATGTTGCTGGTATTCAATATTTCAATTTGCTGAACTGATTTACCATACCTTTATCTGTCAACAGTGTCTTTCAATAGTAATTATAATGGAGTAATCACCAAAACAGCAGCTGAAGCAGTGCCCTGCCTTTAGTTAACTTCATTAACTTTTATTAACTTTCAGCATAATGGGCGATGCATGTGGGCGGACCATATCAGCCGATGCTGGAGTTATCCCACGATTTTGCTGGAATCTCTTCCATAAAATAGAAGAAATGAATCTACAAAATCACATCAATGAGGTTTGTAATTCTAATACAATATATATATTATTTAATGAAAATTTCATATTTGGTACATGTAGTAAGATGAATGCTCTATATAGGTAGATTGTCTGCATCCAAAGATCCATTAGTATTAAAAATTTCTTTATTTCAAGAGTTATAGAGAACTTTAATTAATGAAAGTTTTTCTTGTTGTGACTTTCCAGATAGCTTTGTCTAAAATAATTTTCTTTTCAAAATAGAATATTTTAGGAATTTTAGTGGACTCTAATTATTTTTCAGCAAAAGTTTAAAGTGTTTTTGTTTGATCAGTTACAGAAAGTTTTTTTGAACAAAAGTTTTTCATTGTGTTCATCTAACCAATACTATCACAAGTATTTTTTTTAAATCATAATTTATGGAGTAGAGTCAAAAATGGAAGTCCAGTTCTATAATTTTCTACTGACAATATTTGATATTTTTTTAATTAATGTGATTTTTCTTTCTTATAAATTTTTTCTCATTGTACAGAAATTGATTTCTATGTAATTCAAGAAAACATTGTCTAGAATATTTTTTGATATTTGAAAATAGTCTATCAGTTTTATTTCCAGAATTGAGATGCAACTTGCTTTGATGAAATATTTTATACAAGTCTTGAAAATGTTAAGGATATGTCGTCAAAGTATGGATGAATTTGAAAAACATTAATTCCACCATAAAGTAGATTGAATCATACTTGCTTGTAAAGTTAAATTTTCTATCATTTGGTTTAATCAATTTTACTGCAGGAACCAACATATAAAGTAGCAGTTGAGGTTAGCTATGTAGAAATTTACAATGAAAAATTGTACGACTTGCTGGCACTGAATGGTGGAGATCAAAGAGAAGCGCTGAAAGTGAGGGAACATCCAAAACACGGGCCTTACATTGTCGGTGCCTCATCACACATTGTTGAATCATATGAGGAACTGCAGGTAAAGCATAGTTAACTTCTCTCTTGTTAAGTTGTATGAGAAAGAGCAGCTTCTATAACTTACCTATGGTTTTGTTGGTGTTGATGTGTTGGAAGAACTGCAGGTAAAGCATAATTAACTTCTCTCTTGTAAGCTGTGTGAGAAAGACCAGCTTCTATAACTTACCTGTGATTATTTTTTGGTGTGTTGTGTTAGAAGAACTGCAGGTAAAGCATTCTTGTTCGTGTTGCTGTGTTGGATGATGTTAGGAGAGAATTATTTTGATAGTTTTTGTCGAGCGTGCGTAGCGAAGCTCTACATAGGCGTAGCGTTTCCGATGTCGTCGTCGGCGGCGGCATTAGACAATGACTTGAATGCTTATATATCATCTATACTATTATTATTTCTTTTCATATAGGCTT
>JARUHE010318134.1:0-11596 GCA_031471125.1 Archaeomysis grebnitzkii | reverse complement strand
AAATTGTTTTTCATGATGAGGTACGAAGTTTTTAAATTTCTATAATAGATGACGAGCTGTACCTTATCTTCATTATTACATACAACATTATTTCTTATTATTGTTTTCAAGATTCGTTTGTCAGTTTCATGATGTAAATGCATTTGATTTTCATAGAAAAGCTTGATATTCAATTGGGTCGCATTGGATGGAGGCGTGTTGTGCTTTTCCAGGAACTCATAGATATGACTGTCGACCATTTGGTTGGAATAGTTGTTATCGATCAATAACTTCTTGACGTCATCAACTCTAATGAAAGGCTTTCCAAGTAGATGATGTAATCATAGCTGGATGCAGATAATTTTGAACACTTTTGAGTAGGCTACAGGAAAAGCCCAAATATGGAAATAAAATCTGCGAAGCCTATACAGATCAATGTTCTGCCAGGTCATGAACCCCCTCAGCAATAACCCCCTCAGTAATAACCCCCTCAGTAATAACCCCCTCAGTAATAACCCCCTCAGTAATAACCCCCTCAGTAATAACCAGTGTTAAAATAACTAGTTCTATCGTGAATGCATGTAAACGGCGGAACTTGGTACATGCGGGGGTAACATCTTAATTTTCGCATTTATATTTATTATACATGCAAACCTAATAACTAGGATTATTCAAGGAAAATGCTATAACAGTTTCTATGAATTATGGTACAATAAAGTTCATAAGGCTTATTCATCCATGACAGGTTCCTGTTGTTAAGATAGATTAACCTATCTTTGCAGTGGAGGTGCTCTACAACGTATGGTGAATCAACATTCATCATAATGTTTCGCAGACTGCATTTTGAGTTAGTTACTTCGAAGAAACTTGGAAATGAGCCTTTGAAGGTAGCGGATGAACATCATGACTTGTTTGGGTGGGGGTGACTACATTTGGTAAAAAAGCTATTTCCTGAAAACTTCACACACAAATTTTACTTAAAGAACTCACAAAATAACAGCTTTCGCTATATACCACGTCCTACATGAAATATACATATATATATATATATACCACGTCCTACATGAAATATTCGAGGAATACGCGAATACTGTAGAACAGTGATTTCCAAACTATGTGTCACCTTCAGAGCGTAGGTGTGTCGCGGACTTAACGGGAAACGAAAATAAAATATTCATTTTAATGTTGGAAATTTAACAACTCCCAAATTAATACTTGCCATAATTATTTTATGGCAATTTGACTTTGCCATTTTGTTCTTGTAAAAATAATTAAACTTTAAGGTTTTCTGTTTTTTTTTTATTTAATTATGTTTGAATGTAATTATTCATTAATATTTTATTAATGTATTAAATGTTTAATGTTGTCAAAACTTTTTACAGAACTAAAATGGATTTCACAAACACAAAGACTGGGAACTATTTCTGACGACACAACAGTGAAAGAACACTTCACCAGAGCTCCTGCGATTATTATTTAATTAATTGTCCATTGTAAAATAAATTGTTCTAAAGTCTCTAATGTCTTAAGGTCTCTAATGTCTTGAAGTATCTAATGTCTTAAAGTCTCTAATGTCTTAAAGTCTCTAATGTCCTAAAGTCTCTAATGTCTTAAGGTCTCTAATGTCTTAGAGTCTCTAATGTTTTAAAGTCTCTAATGTCCTAAAGTCTCTAATGTCTTAAAGTCTCTAATGTCTTAGAGTCTCTAATGTTTTAGGTCTCTAATGTTGTATTATAATCAATTGATAAAGTTAACTTAATTATAAATTCAATCTTGAGCTCTGGTGAAAGATCTGAGGGAATGGTTCCCTTTTATTTAAATTTAAATTTAGTTAAGGCATTTGAAATTCATGTTGACCATGAATTATATTTAAATTTGTACAAATAAAAGTGTAACGATGTTTTGTTTGGTGGTCATTCTGCTAATATTTGTTGATGGAATTTTATGTAGCCTCCTTTATTTGTTTATAAATTGTTTAAAGTAAAGGACTGAATTATAAACGTGTTCTCGGGTGAGCTATACTATATGAACTCCACCTAATTTGATAAATTAATTTTTTTAGCTCGTCAGACGTTAGTCAGCACAAAGAACGAGTGACACGTGTCAATACAAATACATGAAATATAAAAAATATATGTAATCTTCATTATATAACATATTTTCCTTGTATTTCATTCAATATAAACGAATAAATATATTGCGAGCGCTATTCTATTGTCCAAAATAAACTGAAAGCAAGCAAAATGAATCTTCCTTACTCTAAATGAGTTTAATATGAAGAGCGAAACACAGTGGAACAAGAATGTTCCAGAAGTCACGTGCTAATAACTGCATTCATATAACACTTTAATAAGGGTGAACGAATAATTATGAAATCATATTAAACTCAAACACAACAGTTGACACACTTGCCAGCTTGCCAGCAGACTTTCCGAACCTGGTACTATTATACCAGATTTGGTACTTTTGGTAGTAACTATGCTACGAAAATCTGATTCTTTTTGTTAACTTTTGCATTAATTTGAAATATTAAGTTTAAGAACTTAGATAAGTGACCAATACAATAAGAAATTATTCAGAGAATGAAAATATTATAACCACTCATGTAGGTTTCTCTTTATTTAGTTGAGATATAAAAAAGATATAGATTTTTAAAAGAGTACTTCAAGACAAAACACCTCAGAGACCAATATTATGTACGTCCTATTTTGTATGCATTATTTAGAATCGCTATTGCTCAATCACATCACTATTTAGAATGACTATTGCTCAATCACATCACAAAGTCATTTCTAGAATCCAGTGAGGATCTGACAATTGTAGAATTGAAGGATTTTATGAACGAGTCTGGTCGGATTGGAGGGCCTTGATTGTCAGCAGTGTTGTATAGGGTGTTATATAGGGTCAATATCCACAAGAGATAATTGATCTTTACTTTAGAAAACCTTTCTCATAACTAACTTCATTGGAAATAAATATACTGATTATTGTTCAGGAGTAAAAATGTTGCATCTAGATTGTTTAAGCATCTTCAAGGTCAATTGTTAACCAAGCAATTATTCAAATAGTAATACCAACGCCGACTTTACCACAGGCATCCCGTGATACTTGCAATAAAGTTCTGACTATTACAAAAAACCATTGTAAACAAAACTGGTAGCATAAATACCAACCATAATCGTGATATCGACCTAACTTCTCTTCATCTCGGATCAACTTTGTTGATCATAGATCAACTATTTTAACATTGATCGAACGACAAGAAAGTTAATCCTGTATCAAAAAAAGATAGGTCAAGAACATATTGTGTAATAGGGATTTAGATGTGAAAGGCCTGTAGTATAGTCGGCGTTGGTATTACATTAACATATAATAATATGTAATTTTAATGTATACTATAGCAGTATGACACATTTGTGAGCAAATTAATTCTTGATAAGTCAAAGCCGTTAAGTAACGCCATAAAGAAAAACTTACCAAAGCCTCTCAAAAATCAAAGGCTCAAGAGTATGCAATCAAAAGTTATTGTACATATCGAACACAGGGCCTGCGAAGATATTTCACCAGTATGACCATAATGTATTCATTTCATATATCGAGTGCAGTTGGGGAAATCACAGAAGGTGGATATTGCTTTGAATACATCCACACGTGATTCTCTAAAGGAACAAACACGAGATCGCAGAGGAAAAAACGTGCACCGAAAAGTGGAACCTCTAAATGGATTTCTCAAGGCTTGGGGAGAGTTAATTAGAGTAAATGTAAACAAAACTGAACTGTTTGCTATCCTGAGCAGGGAAGTCATCTTCATCTCTACAAACATACAAACAAGCAAACCATTAGCACGCTTAATGACAAAACTGTTTGTCAGGAGCCAGTATCAGTCAAATGAATACGTCATTGCTCACACAAACATTCTGACAGCCGCACAATGCTTTATGCTGCACATGCAGCAAGGCAACACAATACTGTTCTGATCCGTACAGTAGAAATATTTGCGGTCGATGTAGTCTACACTGCCATACAATTATATTTTTTTGCCGTACAATTATATTTTATTTAAAAAAAGTCATCTCCATCAGCAGCTCGTTCGCCCTCTCAGAATGTTCCAAATGTGACCCCTCATGAAGTGCTACCTCTTGCAGCCCTTGCTCACCCTACTACTCAAGTTTCATCACCACAACCAAACCACAAGGTGCCCATCATTACGAAACCCCTTGTTGTTCAGTCAGCAGATAAACTTCCTCCAACATCTTCCTCAACATCTTCCTTAAATAGTAATTCCCAAGGCTCCAATTTCTGGTTCAAATTACTGAGGAAAGCATTCGATTTCTTCCGAACGACGCATTCTTCTGATCAATACCTTCCATTCATTTTAAACATTGCTGAGGAAATTATTAGTCATCTATTCCTTCAGGGTTAATTCTCCCTAATCAACCCCTGAACTTTCTGGCACTTTCTCTTCTTTATGGAACTGTAGAAGAATCACAGCTAATGTTACTGAGTTTAAAAATTATCTCTACACAAACAAACCTCCAATTGTCTGTCTTACGGAGACTTGGCTTACTCCGGCAACTACAATCTTTCTTTTAGGTTACCATACTTTTAGACCAGACAGAACTTCGAATGAAAAAGGAGGATGTATAATGATTTAGGTGCGAGTAGACATTACGGTTGTTCCTTCCTCTTTTCCTACTTTTCCAAATGGTCTTTTACAAGTCATGACACTGACTCTGATCATACCGCATACAAAAACAAACTTATGTGTGCTGTACAATATAAATAAAATTGTTTCAATTTTGGAGTTCCAACATTATTTTGATTTTTTGGGTAATGACAGCATCATATGTGGAGATTTCAATGTCCATAACTCCCTCGGGTCGGCCCATTCCAGTTTTTCTCTCACTTCATATAGTCAAACGAGTGTAAATATCCGCTCGGCTTATGACTCTAATAATTTATTCAACCTTCATACTCCGTCTGGTTTGTCTACTTTTTTCAGGGGTTCCATTTCTTCCACTAAAGATCTTCTGTTTGGTTCTATAGTATACGCAGGTGCAGTGGAGGTCTCATCCCTCAATTCTCTGGGTAGTGACCGTCTTCAGTTTTGTTCTACTTTGGGTTCGGCAAGATGAGTGGACAGTATTCATTCACTTTTCAATATCCTATCATTCTGAATGATTCACATTTGACATGTTCTCATGCCAATGCAGAGGCTTTTGCTTCCTTCTACTCTTTGACATTTTTAACACCTCAGCAGGTACTCGACCACCAAAAGAAGGAAATGAAAGTCTCGGCAGCACTGCAATTGAATTTATCCACACCTTATAACCAGGAATTCACAGAGCATGAACTTAAACTGGCAATTGATAAGCTCAAACCTAAGAGTGTCATGGGTGATGACTCAATGCACAATATCTTTTTTCGCCAGTTCCCCCAGTCTCAGATCTCACTTCTTGTAGCCTCCATCAACCACTCATGGGTTTCTAGTATTTTTCCAGATGAACTAAAATCATCTACATTGATTCCCATATTAAAACCAGGAAAGGATAAACATGAGATCTCTTCATATAGGCCAATGGCACTACTTTCACATCTTGGTAAACTCATGGAGCGTCTAATTTTCAACCAGGTGTACCATCACTTTGATTCTCATAATCTATTCTCTCCCATACAATGTGGTTTTAGAAAATTCCATAGCTGTATTGATGCTCTCCTTTATATTGAACATTACATTCAATACTCTCTTCGTAACGAGCATGTTCTCCTAGTTGTATTTTTTTTACCTTTCGAAGGCCTTCGATTCAGCTTCACCATTGGCCATCCTCCACTCCTTATTCATGAAAGGAGTCAAGGGGAGATTACTGAAGTGGGTATCAGGTTTTCTGACAAATCTATCCTTTAGAGTTCGAATAAACAATATCTTTTCAAACTCGTACCCAATTAATAGAGGTGTCCCTCAAGGTGCCATCCTTTCACCTCTGCTATTTAATATTCTTCTCTCATCCCCTCCTACAATACCAAAAACTTACTCACTTTTGTATGCGGACCATCTTTCCTTCTTTGTGGTTGACGATGACATCACCTCTGCAACAAACAAACTTCAAAATTCAATAAATGCATTTACACAATGGATTTTAAATATCGGTCTGACAATAAACCCTGCTAAGACAAACCTTATGATGTTTACAAGGAAGAAAATCTCCAGAGCTCCCCTCATCTATTCACAACAATCTCTCCTTACCTTCTCAACAAAACATACCTTTCTTGGGTTAAGATTAGACGTTCCTTACCTTAATTGGTCGGAGCATATCAAAGGCTGAAGGTCTTTTCCTCTACTACTTGGGGTGCTAATCGTGGTCTTCTGACTACTCTATATCAATCTTTTATTCGTTCTAAAATTGTTTATGAGATTGTGGTTTATAGCTCAGTCAGTCCTACTTTGTTTAAGAAATTGGAGGTGATTCAGGACGCAGCCCTTCGAATAATCACAGGTGTATACTCCTCAGCCCCTACTCTTACCCTGCATTTAGAGCCTGGTGTCCGGACATTACGGGCATCTCTTCATCATTATACTTTAAAAAACATTCTACAAGATCCAATGCTATCCTTCATCACACTTTCTCCATTCATTGCTGTCTCGTGAGTTGGGTCATATTTCAGAGCTAAATTGGTCCACGCTTCCCCATAAAAGTCCATTTTTAGTCCGTGCCCAAGGACTGTGTAGATATTCTCAAATTGAAAGTCGTATATTTTCTGAGTGGGTTCCTTATCTTGTTCCCCCGTTTAAATCAATGAAGACATTCACCTCTATCCATTTCTTTACTGGTAGTTACAGACTCTTGAGTGTGACCTCCATCTCCTCCCTTTTTTGTGTCAATACCATCACCAATATTCAGCTCACCTGAAATGTTTCACAGATAGATCGAAAACCCCGACAGGTGAGGGAGCTGCCTTCTACAATGAGGATATCCACCTCTTTCAGAGCTGGAGGCTCCGGCATGACCACTCAGTTCTTGTAGCTGAGCTTTTGCAATTTATCAATGTCTTCTGTATATTTCTCAATTTCTACTCTTCTCAAGTGTTGTGATTTTTTCAGATTCACTTTCGGCAATCAGGTTAATAGGGTCTTATTCGGCACGGTAAAAAGAGTCTTTCTTGATGGGTGTGCTATTAAAATATTATCGATTATTGTTGAATACTAACGAGTTATATAAAGTACAGAGCGTTCTTCTAGGCAAAAACTTTAACATATAATAAAACACTTCATTTAACCGAGACAATTTTTCTCAAACTTGCTTACTTTGCAAAAAAAAGGTTAAGTTTTTATCAATTATTACGCCCAGATATTTTATAGAAGAAACCCATTCAACTTGTTCATTATTAATACAGAAATTAGGAAGATTATTTGTTGGGTGGGGAGAAAACATCATAAGTTTTGTTTTTGGGGCGTTAATTACTAGTTTATTTGTATTCATCCATACAGTCAAATTCCTCATGAGCTATTTCCCAACATGTTTCCGTTATAATTATTAGTGACCTATAAAACTCCATTATCAACAAATAGAATACTTTGGCCGGGACTCATACCAGTTATGTCATTTATGAAAATATTAAATATTAAATAATATAAAAATAATAATGGTTAACAATTTAATAATATTAATAATAATAATAATAATAATGGTTAACAATTTAATAATAATAATAATAATAATGGTTAATAATATAATAATCACGTTGTTCTCATGTTCTCAACAATGTACAATCCATTTTCTTCATTGAGAGTTTTCCTGACAATCAATTCACATCTCCTTAGGATTTCCATTGTTTATATTATTAATCCAACATTCTGAGTTCCTTTCGATTTATTCAACTTAATTATTTTCTGATTGGGATTTCAATTAGTGATTCTTCAACTAGAACCCACTTAAGAATTGCGTTTCAGAATTTTATGCTTTACCATCCTGGGTACAAACAAACTTGAAACACTTGTTAAGTTAGGTAATATGTAAACTTGCTTTATGAAAATCAAAATAATATTTCAAAATGATTATATACATTCTGAAAATTGAAGAAATTTCGTGACTTGAATATAAAATTATATAAACATAATAATTTAATTTGTTTTTTAATGTGTTTGGAAAAATAATTTATACTTGCAACTGATTTACTCAACTGATAAGGCACAATTTGTGCGTTTTCCTGCTTATAATTGGACCAACAATATCACAAGTGGCAAAATTATTTCCAAACAGCTCAGAGGTCACCTCTGTGGACTGACAATAGCACAAGTAGAAAAAAATTACATAAGTAATAGAAAATTAGACCTTCAAAAATAACATTAATAAAATAGAAAACAATTATATTTTTAATGATACTTGACATAAGAATCCTACTCACCATCATCAAAACTTGTTTAATCTGCTTGTTGAAGGGTTTGATTGAGTCTTCATTTTTCCAGTTTAAAGTCTAAAATCTGGCTGGAATGATGTTAAGGTTGTTCTGAGAAGCTCAGTAAGATGGCTGTTAGTGAGGCTAGTACGTTGTTTTGACTTGATAAATATCATAATAGAGAAAAGAGATTCCCAGCTGTAAGTTGTTCCAAAACCGAAAGAAGCTGGAAGCCAAATTTCTGAAGATTAGGATACTTTGTTTCCGAGATTTGTTTCCAAAAGTCAGTTAAAGATGAGCTTTTGTGTGCTAGTTTCAAAGCTAAATCTTCTTGCAGATCAATAAGCTCTGTTTTTATTGAAATAGCTTCAAACACAAAATGTGGAGCAGCAGGACAACCACACTGATTACATCGATTGCAAACGGATTCAAAAGTAATTCAAAGCATGGTTTCAGCCCTTTTAGTTTCTTAAACCTGTTATCAAAATCACGATAAAGTGTGTCTAAGCTTCCTTTGTATTGTATTAATTTACTCTCTTGAATGTTAATGTTTGGAAAAGCTGCTAACCTTGATTTAAGGTTGGGAAAGTAGTCAAGTTTGTTTATAGCGAGATTTCTTTGAAAAAGATTTATTTTATTTTGAAAACTTAAAACTGATTGAGGTAGTTCTGTAATTTCAATATTGTTATCTTGTTTTTCGCAGTTCAGAGTTAGGAGGAAAGTCAGATGCAAATTTTTATCGTTAGATTCATGACGACGCTTTAAATTACTGCCTTTAAAGTGTCCTATGGTAGTTTGACAGATGAGACACAGAGCCTTATTATTATTAACAGTAAAAAAACTCTTTCTCCCATTGTTGGCTAAAAACTCTATTTTCTTGTTCGTATTTCCGTTTTAGAGTTTTCTGTTTCTCAGTCATTTTTAAGATGGGGTTTTATTAATTGAACTAAAATCAATCTTCACTATACAGTAAATCATAACTTTATTTACTTCAGCACGAACTGCACAACGAATATTCTATTACTGGGTACTGCAGTAAGTAACCGCGAGATGCATGTCAGGGTTGCCAGATGGTTGGACAGGCTTATGGCCCAATTTATCAAATCAACGCCAAGCATCAACTTTGCTTTTGAATAAGATGATTTGCCAAAATTGATAAAACTTAATAATTCAAATTTTTACATTTTTAATATTGTTAAAACTGATAATTACATTTTTGACACATCAGAATTATTTCCAATGACACTTTCCTCACATAAAAAGGCCAAAATGGCAACCCATATGCATATTAGCAGTAGTACGCATGCCTGTTCATTTATGATTAAACGGAGAGGTCATTTTTGAAAAAGGGGGAATCCACATACTCGATCGCGGGAATGATTTGATGAGTTGAAATTTATTTTAATTTTGAAAAGTTTATTAATTCATGTAGAAATGTTGTCTCAAGAGCCACACAAAGTACCTTCAAGAGCCGCATGCGGCTCGAGAGCCACACTTTGGCTACCTCTGCTATATATGGTATCAATGGTATACATTTTTCGTTGTGTTATCGTATATTTGGTAACAATATGAACAAACTAATATTAAAAAACGTAATGATGGTCAGCATCAATTAATCTGCTGTACCATAATATTATAAATAAAAAAAATAAAAAATGTTTTATATTTTACTATAGATAAGGTAAACAACATATCATAAGCCAGCCTAGCTCACCTCTGCATCCGAAAAAAACTGGTTCCATAAAACAAGTTGTGTCATGCTCCCAACAAACGTCTGGAACTTCCCAAAGCCACCTCCCAAAGTGTCCTGATCTTGTCCTAGAACAAAGGTTCCGTTCAAGAAGAAGTCTCCTTCGTTAGGAACGGTTAACTTCTCCTGTCCGTTTAAAAATAAAGTGAAATTGGAGCGACCTTTTCTGAAACATATATGACTCCATCGCGCCACTTCTATCCTTGAGCTGATGTACCGTACGTTGCGGAAGATGACCAACATTTGACCATCCGTCAGTCCTGGCGGGAAATATTCAACTTACTTAAGAATCATTAGTTGGCTTTCGGTTCAATGGCAACACATGTGACGGACGTGACTATGTGCGAATGAGAGGAGCTTATAGCAGACATACCCTACAAACATCGCGGACGATTGTGCACAAGGGATAGTTACAAAGTGAAGCGTCATAAGGTTTTTTTTAAATATTTGGTTCGTGTTCAACAATTATTTAATACGGTCAAATGGTTTATTAATGACGTCATTACATTTCAATCATTATTTTATGGGCTTTTTTTCAAACTAGTTTTACAAAACAGTAAAATATCTTCAAATCTTATGCGCTTTTGTATAAATAAATGGTATTGAAGATAAATATTTTGCAAGTACATCTGGCAATAACCCTTCTTTGTGTAACTCTGTCTGTGGTAGACTCCTTCCGTTCACATGCAGTCAACCGTCAAAACATGCGTTCACATGAAACAGCGAAGGCAAGTAAAAAATTGAGTAAATAAATTGGAATGAATGTAGAATTATTATTTGAATATTTTAAATGAACATAAAAAAACAATAAATATAATAAAAATAATAAAAACAATAACAATAGTAATAATAATAAAAACAATAACAATAGTAATAATAATAAAACAATAACAATAGTAATAATAATAAAAACAATAGTAATAATAATAAAAACAATAACAATAGTAATAATAATAAAACAATAACAAAACTAAAATAATGATAAAAACAATAGCGATAGTAATAATAATAAAAACAACAACAATAGTAATAATAATAAAACAATAACAAAAGTAATAATAATAAAAACAATAACAATAGTTATAATAATAAAAACAATAACAATAGTAATAATAATAAAACAATAACACAATAGTAATAATAATAAAACAATAACAATAATAATAATAATAAAAACAATAGCGATAGTAATAATAATAAAACAACAACAATAGTAATAATAATAAAACAATAACAAAAGTAATAATAATAAAACAATAACAAAAGTAGTAATAATAAAAACAATAACGATAGTAATAATAATAAAACAATAACAATAGTAATAGTAATAAAAACAACAACAATAGTAATAATAATAAAACAATAACAAAAGTAATAATAATAAAAAAAATAACAGTAGTAATAATAATAAAACAATAACAAAAGTAATAATAATAAAACAATAACAAAAGTAGTAATAATAAAAACAATAAC
>JARUHE010318123.1:0-11597 GCA_031471125.1 Archaeomysis grebnitzkii | reverse complement strand
GTCTGTAGCACATACATCTATCTTTAAATAAATTTATTTGTTAATTCAGCAGAAAAAATACCATGAACTCATGCGTAATCTTAAGTACACCATTGTAGGCCAAATGCACCCGAAGACCACTTTTCGACTATGGTGTACTTCAATATTACATATGAGTACATGGTCTTTTTTCTGCTGAATTAACAAACAAATTCATTTAAAAATAGATGTTTGTGTTACATACGTCCATTTGCTAACATAACATGATCCATATTTGTTTAATTTATCTTTTGTTAACTAATTGTTTAGCTTTTTTCGTGGTGCAGGTGAAGCCATTTTCCTTACATGTATATATATATATATATATTCACAAATACATTATATATATATATATACAAAATATTTAAAAATGAAAAAAATACATAATTTATTTATTTTACTATGTCATTCACTTACAATTTCTAATAAAAAGTATATATATGTTTTCGTCAGGTGTCTTGTATAATTTGTGCATAAAGACCAGGTACACTTGAAGGCCGAAATGTTGATATATATATACATAAATATATATATATATATGTGTGTATATATATATACAGTACATAAACATGTTTATACATATATTATGTGTGTAGAAATGAATGTATATATGTATATACCAACATTTCGGCCTTCATGTGTAATTTCATAGTGAAAAAGTGGTCTTCGTGTACATTTAGCTCACTCAGGTGTAAATCAAGTTTACACCTGAGTACATGGTCTTTTCTATGCTGAACTAACAAACAAATTCATTAAAAAATGGATGTATGTGCTACATACGTCCATTTCCTAATAGAATATAATCTATATTTAATTAATTTATCTTTTGTTACCTAATTACTGTATATAGCTTTTTCCTAGGTACAAGTGAAGCCATTTTCTCCTTACACGTATGTTATATGTATATAAATATATAACTTTTTGAAATTTAAATTCCATTATATTAATATGTCTATATAATAGTTAAAAATTATAAAATAGACATAATATATTTATTTTATTATGTCATTTAGTTACAATTTATAATACAAAGTATATATATATATATTTTCGTCAGGTGTCCTATATAATTTACACATGAAGGTCAGGTACAGTTGAAGCCCTAAATATTGATATATAAATAAATATATATGTATATATATATATATATATATATATATATATATACATATATATATTTATACACAAACACATAAATTTATTTCATCTTGTTTCTTAGAAACAGTTTATAATCAATTATTTTTAAAATATGGAAAAATACTCTTTTCTCTTTGCTTCTCGATTATTTATAAATATATGTTTGAAGACTGTTTGTTTTCAATTACTGGTCTTATCATCATGCAGTACAGATATTGTCAACGAGTGCACGCATATGAAAGTGTCAATAAGAACTAGTATATTGCTGTCAATATCAAACTAATCAGCCATAAGAAAACATGGCCGTTCAAGATATTATATTTTAAGACATTTTATGACAGCAAAACTCTAGATGAGCACATTTGGGAATGTTAGAGGATATGTATAATAATATGATGAAATAAGTAATAAATGAGAGTAAATTACCTGTGGGACATTTCAAGGGCGAGGCGAGAAAGTTAAACCTTCCGGCAATTTTGTTTAAATTGGTATTGCGGTAAGCAGGATGAAGGTTCCATCAATGGAAGTCGGGGTTTGGCATATGTTCTAATTATTTCACTTGATTTTAGTATTTGAATGGGTCTATATTTTAGTACATGCGGTCTTCCTCAGAGGTACTGTTGAAATGACTTCGTTCCTGATGACATCGTGCTACGTGAGGCTGAAATGGGCCAAGTGGCATGCACGATTTCACGGCGTCAACTGCAATTGTTCTAGACTCTCGGATGCGGATCCAGTGAAGGAGGGACTTCCATGTCCTGACTGCAGAGAATATTTCGTCCTTGTGAGGACTTTAGTTGCCCAGGCAGAGTGTGTGTGCGTGTGTGTGTTACGTGTGTATGTGTGTGTGTGAGTGTGTGAGTGTGTTTGTGTGTGTATGTGTGTGTGTATGTATGTGTGTGTGTGTGTGTATCTCACTTAAACTCGGTAAAGATGCAACCCAGAGTGTTAATCTATGGCACGAATACAAATACAGTATATCTCCCGGAACTGTCGTAGGTTGTACAAAATTTACCCACCAATGGATGATGAATATTGCTTGAAAAACACATGATTTAAGCGCATATTTTATCGAAAATACTAAATGAAATAGTTCATGTACTCGTATGTTATATTACGAGACTCAAATATCTAGCTTGTGAAAAGTATTTGATTTAAAATATTGAAATATATTTCACTCTTGCAGTGAAAGACTTGCCAGCAAATGAAGTAAATAAGTTCTTTTCTGCAAAGCAAATCATCCATGAACAAAGTTTTTCCCCGTAATAGTTTTCTCAAATACAACTAAACTATATGAATAAGTTTTCCTTTATGTCGTAAGTCGGATTTATATGCATGTGGTAATGTTGCTATGACAACACCCAGTCAGAATTTATATTTGCAGCTTACCTAATTATATTGACGTTATTTTTGATCTACGATAATATATATTTGCATTATGTTGGCGTTGTTGACACGAACGACCGTTTAACAATTGCTAATTATCCTAATTCATCATTGGAATTTAAAGATAGTTAAGCATAATTGAATGAAGATAAAAATGATCATTATTACCTTTTTATACGTTTTTATTCAAAAATTGATAAAAAAAAATGCTTAAATTGGATATTTTTTATATTTATGTATTGAAACAAATATAAAATAATGATAATGCGAAATATTTAAAAAATTGTGACAGTATACGTTCAAGTTGCAATTCATTATTGTGTTCACTTACCTTAATTTCTTGCACGTTCCAACGATCGCCGTAAGAAACTGTTGTTAGGTTTGTACTTTTTTATTTTTAAAATCTTATTTCAACTCACTAATTTCTTCTCACCAACAGAGTATATATAGGCTTACCAACTTCCAGTGCTCTTCCCATCCTTACTGAACTAGTTCTTAATTGGTTGGTGTCGAATGTGTACTAATGTGATACGATTTTGATTGAATCATAGTAAATTTGATTGAATCAACAAAAATGTGTGCACTGTTAACAAAGGTTAGTCAATTTTGACTATCTTAGACATAAAATATAGCCAAGTGTTTTCAGTGTATCGTATATATTAAAGTACAAGTTTCTTCAAATACTGTATATAGTAAAGTACAGGAATAGACACGGGAAGTCTTGTATGGTAGTTTGGTGGTATCTTTACCATAAATAGGGAAAATGAAATAAGGTACATACTATTTGCCAGCCTTGGTTATTCCCATTCAATCCATATACGAAGGCATAGAAAAATTGACATGAATGTCAGCAAAGAATTAAAAGAAAAACAAATATTATTTGCTGCATAATCAAAATTTGACCGAAATGTCTAATGAGTAAGACACAGAAATGTAATAACAATTACAAAAATGATCATTATTTAAAAAAAAGTTTAAATATAATTTTTTTTAATTCAAGGAATTAATGTTTCATGAAATTTGGTTTGAAAAATGTTGTAAAACGAAAAAAATAAAAGAGAAAATAAAAAAATCAGATTTGTTTGAAGTTTGAGAATTAATTAAAAAGGAAGATAAAATCTAATTAACTTTTAACAAATGAGTTGACCATTGAAAGGATTATGGAAACTTGGACCACAGGTCGCTCAGTGATGCAATTAATAAATTTGAGCAAACTTTGAATTAACTAAATGGAAGAAATTTTTCAAACGCTTTTTTGCCTTCGTTTTTCGGGAAATGTTTTTCCACTTTATTTACTCAAATTATATTCAAGTGAATTCGTCCTAAAAAATAAAATAAAATAACTATTTTTGGGAATTATAAAGAAAATATTTTTTGCTAAAACCTTTCAGGTTTGTTTTGTTAATTTCGTTCAATTTTTGAACATTTTTTAATTAAACACTTCACCGCTTAGATTTAATATATATTTTTTAAATTTTTATAAAACACTTTTAACTTTTTTCTTCAATGTGGAAAAGATTTATAATTATTTTTTTTGTTATTGTTTAGTTTTGATAGTTTTTTAAATGAAAAATATTTATGCATTCCCATGACAAGTTTGAAATAATTTTTTTATTTCATTTTTATAAACAAAAACAAAAAATCTAAAAGAAAATTCAAATTTATTGTCCAAGTTTTATAAATATCTTAGCAGAACTAGAATTGTGTAAACGTCCTATGTTTACTTTCTTATTATTTATTTGTTTATTCTTCTGAACTTATTTATTCGATTGACGTGTGTTTATTTGCTTACGCTGTAGAAAAATATCGAGAATTTATTTTTATAAAAAGAAACATAACATAATGGTCCTCATTTTAATTTTTTATTTTTTTGTGAACAAGATTTTTTCAATTCAAAAATAAACTTTTAAAACTGTTATACACGTATATATTAGTTTGTTATACATGTATACAAGTAATGTATAAGTAAACAATTAATTAAAAAAAATCTAAGAGTAGAACAAAACTTTTGTTTAATAATTTTTATTTGGCCCTAGTGGACCAGGCTATGGATGCAAGTGCAGCACATTCACCACCACAATATCTAGTGTTCTCTCTTTAATAAACGTTATATAATTATTATATAAAAAATATACAGCACAACTGTAGTTTACTAAATATAAAAACACTGTAACTATCATAAGAATATTGAAATAGTTATGCATATTTTTTTTTAAATTATAATAAATAATTAATGCAAATGCCTTTGTTTTTTTTTCATTTAAAATTTATTGTATAACGGAAGCGGAAAACTATATTAGTGATCCCTCTTTGAGAAACAATCTTCTATAAAATTGACCTCTGGTTATTGTTGTTGGGGTTGTTGTTGGGACGGGGAATAATGTAAAAACTAATAAAAAGTATCATTTTACAGAAATGTTTGCTGAAATGAAAATAAAGAACGTAATTATATACACTGGTATTAGAAAGGATTTTATTTTTGTCAAATCAGTATTCACTTATTAAAACCTATATTTTGTAGGAATGTTTAAATTCGTAGTTAACTGATAATTTGTTTGAAAATTGAGAGAAAAGCTTATTGAAAACCAATGAAAGAACTTAAGATTTCACGTAAAATGCCTTAAATACTTTTTTGCAAAAACATTATATTTATCTAAATAATAAACATTTTAGAAGTTTTAGTTTTAGCAAATTTTTCATCAAAATCATAGATAACCAAATTTTTTATTGAATGCTTTGAAAGAATTGTATTCAAGACAAGTGAAAGAAATGTGTTAATGTTTTGGTAGCTATATATAATTGTTTTCAACGTTTACATAAATTCAGAAACGTGTTGAATATACAAACACAGCTTTTAATGCGTATCATTAACTCGTACTAGTTTTACTTACCACAACTACTACAACAAGGAAATAGTACGTTTTAATTGCACCAGAAAATCACTACCTATCCAATAAAATTTTAAAGAAAAATTTTCGTAAAATAAAATCTTGAGGTTTGGTTTTAATTTTGTATTGTCAAATTTTTTGAATCTTTGTTTGGCTACTCAAGCACACGATGCTATGGCAGTTGTTAAATTGATG
Organism: Archaeomysis grebnitzkii; assembly: GCA_031471125.1. NCBI lineage: Eukaryota > Metazoa > Arthropoda > Malacostraca > Mysida > Mysidae > Archaeomysis > Archaeomysis grebnitzkii. Next base: position 5,973 of record JARUHE010318123.1, on the reverse strand, counting down.
CTCATTTGGCAGATTTAACAAGCCCATGTTATTAGCACCTCCCTCATTCGAGGTTAACAAATATTTTTTATTTCTTATTTTGCAAAAAAAATAATTTAATTATCAATTCACAAAAAAATAATTTAATTAATTTATCATATAACAAAACGTGTTTTTTTTGTTTTAAAAATATTTTCTGACAATAACTAGATAAACATTAATAAATTAAAATAACCCGATTTCCTTATCTTTATTTTGTGTTTAACAACTAATTTGTAAGAGATGCTTAACTGAAAAATGGAAAGTTTTGAGAATATAGAATTTGTACTTTGAAGTTCAATTTTTGTGGTATTAAAGAAGTGTAAAAAATATGGTCCAAATAAATGCATTCGTTCAATCTTAAATAACCTTAAAGATTCATCAAATATGTTCATTGTACATCATAAATATATTTTTAATAAAGAATTTCAAAAAACGAACGCCACATCCCTGATTGTTGTATGACTGAAAACTAAACAGTGCTCACACAAGAATGCTTATCATTAAAGCATAGTTTATAAATGTCATTGTTATTAACACTGTACAGCTTAACTATAATTATTAAGTTACAAATAAATAAACAGTTAAACTAGAATTATTAAGTTACAAATAAATAAACTGTTAAATTATAATTATTAAGTTACAAATAAAAAAACAGCTAAACTATAGTTATTAAGTTACAAATAAATAAACAGCTTAACTATAATTATTAAGTTACAAATAAATAAACAGCTAAACTATAATTATTAAGTTACAAATAAATAAACAGCTAAACTATAATTATTAAGTTACAAATAATTAAACTGGTAAACTAGAATTATTAAGTTACAAATAAATAAACAGTTAAACTAGATTTATTAAGTTACAAATAAATAAACAGTTAAACTATATTTATTAAGTTACAAATAAATAAACAGCTAAAATAGAATTTTTAAGTTACAAGCAAAACAAATTAAGTTTGTACAAAATGTGCAATTTAGGAATGGTGCATAGAAGATTCACCAGAAATCAAATCACTACTTTTCAAGGTATTATTTGTAGCAGGGGACTAAAACGTGAAATTGACAGTCAAATAACTTAATAATTTTAATGGTTTCTTTTGAACTTTCCTCTGAATGGTTCAAAACCAATCGCTTTATCATTTTGTTCGCAGGTCATTCAAGTTGAATCTCAATTTGGATTTATTAAACGATTCCAATTTATCTGATGTTGAACTTGATTCACTTTTCATGTTTCATAAAAGTTCTTTTGAAATGTGTTCAAACTTTAAATACATTTCCAATTAGTTTCTATTTGCTATCGTTAAGTTACTATCACCCAAAAATAAAAGTTATCGTCAACTGAAATATTATTTGAAACATATTTAAATAATTTTTAAATAATATTCAAATAATAGTAAAAATGTTTAAATAATATTCAAAAAAAATTTAAATAATATTCAAACAATATTTAAATAATGTTCAAAATATGTTTAAATAATAATCAAATAATATTCAAAATATTTTTAAATAATATTTAAATAATATTTTAATAGTATTTAAATATTATTTAAGTTTTGCTTAAATTATATTTAAAATGATCCCTTTTAAATTAATCAATCTAGTTCAGAAAATAAAACAGAAATATAATTATTTTCCTTATATACGTTTCAATGTTTAACAATAACCAACAATTAATTTAAGATCGCCTATTTACATAATTTCTTAGTTGCTGACACTCTTTTGTCTTGGGTTATAGTATCTGTATTCAGTTGTACCACGATCTCTTTTGTTAGTATATATGTTTGTGGGATGTATTCGTTGTTGTTGTTGTCGACTCGACTCTCTCCTCCACAAAGAGGATAAAGTCCTCGCGTTGGAGGATCAAACCACCACCCCAGCAGGTCCTATAATCGCAGCCCATCGCTCCCAATGACCCATTGGCCTCGTTAAAATACTATGTTGTCAGCAAACTTTTTTAACTTTTGATGATTTCAAGAAAAAATGTTTTTTTTACAATAGCTGACAAAAATGGTATAGTAGCATGAGTTGAATCTACGAATACATATTACATAAGAGTAAACATTAGTGTGATGTAAAAGAATATATTTTCATGATTAGTTCTAGCACCGTTTCATTATATCAATTTGAATATATAATGTGAAAATGAACGCCTTATAGTGAATAATTTACTGAGTAATTGAAGGATAAAAAATGAGATAGAAAAAATGAAGTTTTGAAACAAAAGTTGTTTCAAGCCATCAATCTGAGGCTTTTATTTATTAAAAATATGAATAATATTTTAAACATTTTTATTTGTGAATTTTCTTGAGTTTCATAAAAAACTTGGTTTGTGATATTTATCATAACATTATGTTCCCTTGTAAGACTTACACTTCCTTACAACAGCGTACTTGGCCATCCTCAAAAAAGATTTATAATCTAGAAATTTTTTTCATTTTTAAAATAAATGTTTCTTTGGGGAAACTTGCATTTCATTTAAAACTTTCCTTAGACCGAGTGATGGGTTGGTTCTATCACAGTGAGGATTGGGTCGTTCTCTACCTCCCTTAGGCCTCTCTATTATTTTTCTCCTCCTTTACTCTTCTTTTTCTTACCTTAGTGGATGGGTTATAAGTAATGATTGCCTAAGCTGATTGTCCAGTCATACACATTATGTTTTTCCATCCATTCTCTTCTGGAGGCACTCTCAGTCTTTCTTCCTGCTTGCACGTGTCTCCAATGCAATGCAGTTCTCTGGAGACACCCACTCAACTATGAATAAATGAATCAATTCTAGTGTAACACTGCCTGTGTGATCTCGGATATGGGACGGGCTGCATGGGCAGGCGATAACCTTTGGAACAACTGACCGTGAGAGTGTTGACTCCGGTCGAGAGGTTTATAGCTCGACACTGAACCTCGATTGTCCCACTGGTCCTGAGAGTGAAAGCTTACCCCAGATTTTTTAATTTTATTAGATTTAAGCTGTTAATGTTGTTGATATTGTTAAATTTTAGTTGTTTTGTGTTTATATTGTTGATTTTATGTGGCGATGATGAGTTGAATCCTGGTCTCGCCTGAAATCTAAGGAATTTTCGCATTCTATACCATAATATTAGAGGGCTTTATGGTAACTTAAATGATCTACAGATTGCCTCTCGTAACTATGATGTTATTTTGTGCTCAGAGACTCTGGTTTCTGACCGAAGGCATGTATCAGAATTGCTTCCACCTGGCTTTAACAAGCCTATAATGCTCTTACGTAACGCAAGACCACGTGTTAATGGCTTTGCTGCTTATATTACATCTGGATTATCTGCAACAGTCAAGAAAGAGAATGTTTGCAACTGCCATGAGGTTCAACTGGTTAAGGTTTGTTCCAGATCTAATAATTTTTATATATTTAGTCTTTAACGCAACCCTGGATTAGATGATGAGATATATGATTGTCTTTTGTCATCAATGAGTGATATTCAGGAGCTTCATCGTAAGGACGGTTATATTTTTTTCAGTGAACTGAACGCTCATCATCAGGCTTGACTTAACTCTGTTAGTCCAACTGATCGCCATGGTGTTTCTGCGTTGGACGTTTGGAATTTATCTGGTTGTGTTCAACTCATCAACGAACCAACTCATCGTCTCGGAAATTGCCTCGACTTACTTTTCACTGATGTCCCAGGAGTGGTCGATGCTGCAACCAAACCTCCTTTCACCTTGCAGAATAATCTTAGGGTTCCAAATATATACAGGGTGTAAACTATTTTAAATATTAATTTTCTATTTTATTCAGATGTCTTAACTAGAAAAAAAAACATAGTAAATATTAATTTATGTCTAACATTTCAGATTAAAATACCAAAATTGAATGTCACTGGAAAATAGGTTAAAAAAACCGGAGAACCGTTATTGCAGAATTATATCGCGCTGGCAGCAGTGCATCAGCTATAACTAAAGCTACTGGATATGCAAGAAGTACTGTTTTGAATAACAAAGTGAATATTTTTATATTAATAACATTAACATTTTAAAGAGATTAAAGAAAGTATTTTTCATTGTTTTTAAGAAAAAATAAAAATAAATTGTTTATTTTAATAACATTGATATTTTTGTTCACGATTTTTCTGAACCAACAAATATTTGAAGGAGATTCTGACGCATTGGGTGAATAGTAACGTGCGTCATCTCCTTCTTTTGTCTTACAGATATTATTTTTTTGTTCACAATTTTTCTGAACTTACAAATATTTGAAGGAGATTCTGACGCATTGGGGGAATAATAACGTGCAGCATCTCCTTCCTTTGCTTTATATACATGACTTTTTTCGTGATTTTTCTGAACATACAAAATATTAATTGTAGAATTTTGTTCATGTTTGAATAATGAAGTAAATATTTTACTTTTAATAAGATATATTTTTTAAAGAGAATAAAGAAAATGTTTTTGTTTTTATTGATAGAAAACAAAAATGATTATTTTAATTGTAATAACATTGATATTTTTAACTATGATTCTTGTCAAGTAGGCAGGCTCATTTTAGTATTGTTGTAGCGGTTCGTGCTCCAACTAATGATCATCAAATTTGGCTTATTGCTTCATTTTATTTTAATTTAATTTAAATTGTAAAAATTAATTTAAAAAGTATATTCTAGTCATTTCCTATCAGCATTTGTTTTGCTTTGGACCCATCTTTGGGTGCATAGTCCTTGGTTCTTCCAGAGTGAAACTTTTGTCTGTCAAGAACTCAGGTTTCTTAGTGGGTTGAACTCCCACATCGTCTACCAGTTAGTCTTGCTTATTGACTAGCTTGGTATTTATTCGGCGATTTTTTCCTTGGTTTCGGGCTAAAAAAAGACATACAGTAATAAAATATATCCAATTTAAACTTGTAAAGCACACAATCATTTTTTTAATATTCTATCCCACGCAATCAAATCTTCAAAGAAGATAAACTCGAAGTTAATCTGAAGATATTAATGAAGTAAAACTTATGCTAAACTGTTGAAGAAATGTCGCAGATATTGTGTATAGACAAATTTATTAATTAATAAAGTTGCCCTAAATAATGGTCGTTATTTCTCCAGCAACTTAATTGAAACATTATTATTAAACTCATTCATTGTTATTATTACATAATTAATTGTTCTTCGTTGCAGTTTGGTCTTTAGTAAATCAATTCATTATAACTAAAATTAACTTTTCGAGGCAATAAAATAAATTAACCCAGAACTCAACAGACATAATGTGTTTGCTTAACTTATTTGGTTCTTGTGTCTCGCGCATTTTTAATTTTCACTTTCTTGTCTTAATCATTTCTTAATAATATGAAATGTTTCTTTCTTAAATGTTTGTTCACAACGAAATTGATAACTTCTGCTACTCTAATCTCATAAGCCATCTAAGGTCTAATCATGTTTTTCATATATTTTAATACAATAAATATAACAAATAATTATACTACAGGGTGTCCCAAAAAGAGGTAATCACTCTTTGACTGAAATTAAATTCAGGAAAATAAAATATAAATATATATTGGTTGCGTCTGAAATAAAAAAAAAACAATACATTAGTAATCGTCTGTCAAAGAGTGAGTACAACTTTGTGGGACACGCTGTATACTGTTTCTTAAAACTTTTATCAGAAGACGTCTTTTAGAAATAGTTTGAAGAAATTTCTTGAACCAATTCAAATTGGAGATTTTATGAAAAATTTATTTGGACATACACGTGAACCAAATTCTAATTTACTGAGCATTTAGGATTGTTTTTAAAATCAATGATGAAAGCAATATGAAGTTGAATCTTCTGTGTTTTGGCTATTTTTTTTAGATATTTACATAAAATTTGTGTTCTCTCTATTTATCTATCTATTTATCTATCTACCTATCTCTCTTTTTCTTTCTCTCTTTCTCTTACTCTCTCTCTCTCTCTCTCTCTCTCTCTCTCTCTCTCTCTCTCTCTCTCTCTCTCTCTCTCTC